>CAUYPK010106518.1:0-88960 GCA_963574355.1 Loris lydekkerianus
AATAAAATGCCAGGAAGGGTTTGTTATCCATTGTTTTTAAAATGTGTAAAACGGTATATGAAGATTTTTATATTATGCCCCAATTTTAATATAAATTTACAAAGCTATTATTAAAAAAAAAAAAAAAAAAGGATTGCCAAGAATAGCTAATACATTCCTTTTGGAAAGAAGTTTGGAGAACACTCAGGGATCTAAAAATTGACCGGTGGTTGGATCCTGCAATTCCTCTACTAATAGTATATCCAAAAGACCAAAAATCACTTTGCAAAAAACAATTTGCACCTATTATTCTTTGCAGCTCAATTCATAATAGACAAGTCATGGAAGAAGCCCAAGTGCCCATCAACCCATGAATGGATTAAAAAATTGTGGTATATGTATACCATGGAATACTATGCAGCCTTAAAAAATATGGAGACTTTACCTCTTTTATGTTTACATGGAGGGACCTGGAACACATTCTTCTAAGTAAAATATCTCAAGAATTGAGGAAAACGTATCTAAAGTACTCAGTACTTCTATGAAACCAACTTATATTTGCTTACACTTTCTTATGAAAGATAGAACACAACTATAGCCCAGGATGAAGGAGAGAAATGGAGTGGGAAGGGAGGGGAGGGAGGTGGTTTGATAGAGGGAGGGTAAAGGTTGGGACCACACCTATGGAGCATATTGCAAGGGTACAAGACAAATCTATCAAGTGTAGAACATAATGTCTTAACACAATAATCAAGTAATTGAGGTGAAAGCTATATTAATTTGTTTGATGTAAGCACATTACATTGTATAAAAAAATCAACACATTGTACTTCACCTATGCATAAATGTATTCATGATCTGTGTGTGTATCACTTAATAATAATAATAAAAAAGATCGCCAAGGATAAGCCGATACTGCACATAGAACAAGAAAACTATGTGTCAATTGCACATTAAGTATCAAATGAGAAAAGGAGGGAATTAATTGATCAAGCCCATTCATAGAAGGGGATTAATCCTTAATTGTTCACATAGTCAATCTCACTAAGAACTAACTCTGTGTTTCCAATCTGTGGTTTGGACAGCTTGTTTTTCCATTTTTTTTTTCTGCCTTGTATTTTTATTATTATTTGCATATGTTTTAATTTTTTTGTTTAGCAACCTCTTATGGAAGCCTGAGAAGATATCTTGTTTGTGGTTGAGATGAGCACTTCTTGTTGCCATATTATTTAGGCAGCAAGAACAATTTATTAGCTAAATTCATAGTTCTTCTATCTACATAATTATGAAAAATGAAATGTCTCAAGGGCAAAGGTTTCAAAGTGACATGTGGGTAGCTGAGAAACTAAATGGAGTGGGAGAGATGAAAATTCCTACATTTTTTCAAACGCTACCTCGACCTGAATATATAATATCCCTAAAATGTATGGTACTTTACAGTTTGCAAAGCACTTTCCTACCCCTTATTCATTTGAGCCTCACAAGATCATGATCACTAGAATCCAAAACAGGTGGAGAAAAGCAATGTAAATACCATCTTTCCTATTAAATAATTAGTCTTGAAGTTCTGATCATTTCCCAGACTGGTCTAGTTGCTAATTGCCGATACAACTGCAACACAGGAGCTTGGTTTTCTCTCTTGGCTCCACCACCCTTAACTACAGAGTAAAAGCTAGCACCATGTAGTTTGTCTTTTTATTTTTCAATTTGAGTTAGGAATATGGAAGTAAGAATATAGGTGGGAAGGTTGACAGGATTTGATGGAGGTTAGTTTGATCCATTTTTTTTTTTTTTTTTTGACAAGGTGTGGCTATTTTGCCCAGGCTGGACTTAATTTCCTGGACTCAGTTGATCCCCTCCCCATCTCCATCCACATCTCAGCCTCCAGAGTAGCTGGGACTACAGGCACGTGCCAGCGCGCCTGGCTAATGATCCTTTTAATTTAGATCTGTTTCACATCAATCTTTCTAGTCGTGCGTGCATGTGTGTTTATGAAACTGTGTGAATATGCAATCTCAAGGTATCTTCTCAAGCACATACTGTCTCATCAGCTTTTATTATTTATCGCACGTGCAGAAAAAGAAGTATTCTGCCCATATTTTATTCGTGTAGGGTCTATTTGCCTTGCTTTATGCTGGGGTCTAAAAATAATTCAAAACACTTGAAAAAGGAGAAGGGCGTGACCAGAACTTCTGATTCAAAAGTAACTTTATGTTGTAAAATGGCATTGTTTCAAAGCAGTACTGAATGACCTTGCCTATCAAAAGAGCTCCAGAAAACAGAAAAAATAAAAGAAAATAATTCCTTAGGACGCTTATTCTTTTAGCCATGGCGTTAGAGGATCAGTTTGATGATCTGGCAAGGCATAGAAGTGGAAAGTGAGAATATTAGAAATGGACATAATAATATTTTTTTTTTCTTCGTGACCTTGGGTACACAGGACAAGGACAAGTAGAGCTCTTTTGATTTATGTTTGAATAAGCCAAAAATAATTGCACATGTCTTAGCCTGTCTGTAATCATCATTTTTTCCCCTTTATTGACAAGTATTTAAGATCATTTATATACCATGAAAGCCAGTCTGATTTATTATTATTGAGAAATTACCTTTCTGAGCTTTTTAATTTTGAAAATTGCAAAATCTTATGGTGCTTCAAAATATAAGGCCTTGTTTTGTCATTAAGAAGCTGATAATTGGGGTGGTGCCTATGGCTCAAAGGAGTAGGGCATCAGCCCCATATCCTGGAGGTGGTGGGTTCAAACCCAGCCCTGGCCAAAAACTGCAAAAAATAAATAAATAAATAAATAAATAAATAAAAGAAGCTGATAATTAAAAAATAGCATTTTTAATTCTTTCCGGTATGCTATTTCAGTTTATCACTGCTAAAATGCCAGTAAGTGCTTCATTATCATCTAGACCTGAACATATTCTTGTAGTTAACTGGAAGATGCCCTTTAAGGAGAAGGAAAAAGAGCTAATACTTCATTGAGATGTTGGATACTGGTAGTTTTCACAGATAATTTAAACTTAAGAATTGGATCATCCAAATGTCTTTGAGTCTATCCTCTCATTTCTATGTAGGCCCACCTCAACTTTCATCTGGAATATTCCAACAGTCTCCACATATTTCTTCTTGCCTCTAGACTTACTCCAGTTCTCAATATTGCCACCATAGTTTATTTCCTATATTGTCCACAGATCAGGGGATTTATACTGAACACAGAGTTAATAAAAGGAATGATTTAGATATCAAAAGTACCTAATTTGGGTAGCAGGGGAAGAAGGTAGGGTGAAAAACAATGTAGCCATGCCATTCTAGGGGACCTCGGTGGGAGCTATGAACTGCACTTTGGGGACAGGCAGCTTTACAGAGGAAGTATGATTGGAGCCTAAAAGATGGCTGTGGTGTAGATGGGTTCTGATGGAGGTTGACAGCTGAGCAAATGACATTCTTAGGACAGGGAACGTGAGCAAGGGCAGAGGCAGGAAAGGGCATAATATCATATGCTCTGGGAGAGTCAAAGCCTGGGGTGACCCTACCATCTGCTGTGTGATAAAGTGTAGTAGAAAAAAAGAAGAGGCTGAGCCAACAGTTTGGGCTTGGCACGCAGTAGCTCAGACCTCTAATCCTAACACTCTGGGATGGATTGCTTGAACTCAGGAGTTTAAGACAAGCCTGAGCAAGAGCAAGACCCATCTCTACCAAAAATAGAAAAATTAGCCAGACTTTGTGGTGTGCGCCTGTAGTGCCAGCTACTTGAGAGGCTGAGGCAAGAGGATTGCTTAAGCCCAAGCATTTGAGGTTGCTTTGAGCTATGATGGTGCCATGGTCCTCTATCCAGGGCAAAAGTGTGAGACCCTGTCTCAAAAAGAAAATATAGTTTTTCTCTGGTGAGGGTGTGTATTAGGTTGTCTACTGGCTTCATATTGTTATTGAGCACATTGGGTACTTGCTTTCCCATTCTTGTGATACTTTACTAGGAAGAATGTGTTTCAGCTCCATGCAGGTTCATACGATTCAAGATGAGGGGAAGGGGGTGCAGGGTGGAGGAGAGGGGAGGAGAGGGGCCTTGGTGTGCTCTCACCCAGTGGGCACAGTGTAAGGGTATATAGCACTCCTGGGGGCGGGGCAACATCTGCAACAGGACTCTACCTAACAGGTGCAAACATGTAACCTAAGAGTTTGTACCCTCACATTAATCTGAAAATAAAAAAAAAAATAAAGAAAAAAATAGTTAAAATAGCAACAACAACAACAAAGTTTGAGGTCAGATTACGGAGGGACTTAGGTGCTTCTCCAGCAAGTCTGAGTTTGTTCTGCACATGCTGGGGAACTACTGGGGGGTTGGAAACTCGCAGGTGGCATGATCAGATCTTTTTCTTAGGAAAGCACTGTGGCATGTGCAAAAGGAACTGGACGCAGGGAAAAGTGGAAGAAAGGGATCTGATTTGAAAGCTTTCAGTAGAATAGTTGTGGGAGGAGGCAAATCTGACCAGTTTGGATGGATGTGCAAAGGGGAGAGTGGCCTGGGGAGGCGGGTATGCAGGACAGCCTTCAGTAGGTTTGCTGGGTGGTTGTACAGTGAGGGTGAAGAGCTGGGTGCAGACAGTGGAACAGCTGGAGAGAATAAGGACAAGGAGCTGGTTCTGGAAGGGGCATGCTGTAGGCACAACAGTGCACTCTGGTCGAATGGGTTCTTCGTAGTTGTAGTTCAGGGCTCAGGGCAAGATTCACTTCGCTGTGGAAGTCACCACCCCCTTCCTCCCCTTGCCGAGGACCTTGTTTTTGGTTTTCCTTTTCTCCACATTACATGAAACAACTACACATTTTGTTTATCAGCAGGAATCAAATGCCCAGTCTATAGTTTTGATCATCACAGTTGCTGTTTAACTCGAGGCTTCTAGAAGGAGGCCATTTGCAGCTCTTATACCTTCCTCAAAAATGAAGGTTTTGAATAAAAGCCAGTCAGAGAATTAAGTCAGGGCAAAGTGGTGTCAGGGGTGAAACTAAAAGACGATACGTAATAATTGGTTTTAAAACAGGAGCCAGATGAATCATAAGGTCAGACGTATGAAAGGAAAAAGCTTTCTCCCAAGACTTTGAGGCTAAGGCTGCAAGGAGCTGTTAGAAAACAAAGTGGCCGTGATTGTGATAGGGCCTCCATGTGGGGGGACTTCTCCCCACTACCAGTGTGTCTGAAAACACCTGGAGAGGAGAGAGAGCTCTATCTCCTCCAGCTTTTTATAGCTTCGACAGAGAGCTCTTCCACTGTGTCTGTAGTTCTTTGCTTTGTTTTCTCTGGAGAATCCATTGGTCAGGGAAGAAGACAGGGTCAGCATGTCAACGTGTCTGCTGGAAACCACTGGCCATAGGGGGAATTGCTGTGAGACCTAGGGCTGGGGGCTTAGACTGAGGCTCCGATCTTTAGAGCTGAGAGGAGCTATTATTGTCCAGCACCCCAGCTTCACAGTTGCAGAGCAGAGGCAGAATATATAGGGTCTTGCTCAGAATCTGGTGGCTCAGTAGCAGTGTGGTCAGGAGGAGAGCCATGACCTCCTGGCTTATATCTACCACTGACTGAAGACAGGCCACACCAGGGCTCTGCAGGCTATGGCATCCTAGACAGCTGTAGTGTCCTAGCTGGCTGTGGTGTCTTGGCCAGCTGGGGTATTCTGGCCACCTGTGGTGTCATGTCTGGGCGTCGTGTCCTGGCCAGCTGTAGTATTCTGTCTGGCTATGGCATCTCAGATAGCTGATTGCGGAGTGAATTTCATCCACTCAGAAACCTTTTTTAGTTCTTTTACTCTTTCATATCATTCACTGCTAGCCCTGGGTTTCCTTTAGTACCACGTCTACCTAAATTCTCCCCCATTGAGACTCTTTTGTTTTATCAGAGGAATTAAGGTATGAACTTTTTTTTTTTTTAATCAAGATATTTGCGTAAACGAAACACACCTCCTAGGGATCCTCCGTGTGGATCGCGCTGCCTTCTGAGTGCTACCCCTGCAGCATCACATGGCATCCTGATCTCAAAGTGACCCATTTTCCTCTCTGGAACTGGGAATTGGGACACTGAGATGCTCCTTCGCTGGGCTGAAAGGTCGTGGATGCTGGTGGGTTCTGATCCGTCCAACTTAGCAGTTGAGAGCACAGTCCCTGGGGCTTATAGACCAGGGCTATTTAGAGTTGTAAAATTGGGATAACAATAATGGAATAATAAAAATAAGCATTATGCACACAAGACACTGCTAGTCCCTGTCCAAATGTTGCTGTTGTTATTGTTATTAGTTATAGCAGTAGGGCTGTCATTACGGTGCACCCAATCTGGGTCCTCAGGAAAGTTGGCAAAAGAAATGGGTTTGCAGAGATACACAGGAAATAAACTGATACCAAGTGGGAAACACTGTCCCAGTCTCGTACACGCGTTACCTGAGTGAGGGAGAAATATGGAGAGGAGATGCATTTGGGGTCTGGTGCTTCTCCAGGCCACAGTTCTATCATCTCTGGAGGCCCAAGTATTCTTCCCCCTCTTGGGCCCTCTGAGCTCCCTCAGTAATAAAAGTTCTCCCTTGAGCTTCTCTGAATGAGAATTTGTTCCATGTGGCCCATGGCTTCCTAAAATAAAAACAAAACTAAATCATGTAGTGCTGAAAGAAGACAGACAACTTTTCTCTGTGTCCTTTGCCTACACAAGGGAGGTTTCCTGGCTCAGCCCACTGAGTCTCCAGCTAAGCTCAATTTTGGCAAATTCAATTTTAATCAACAAGTACTGACCCCACGGTAGCATGTGCTGCCCTGGCCATTGAGGGGCATGCTATTGGCGATCAGGCATGGCCACAAGGTGCTGTCTCCTCAAAAGCAACACGATCTCCACCAAAGAAAGTGTGTTTTATTCAATTTCCTATCCCCATCACCTAGCAGAGTGTCCAGCACATAGTATGGGCTCAATGAATCTTGACTGGGGTACAGAAAGGAAGCAGTGTGTGCTTGGGGCTAAACAGCCAGGCAGTAAGATCAGGAAGTCAGAGGAAAAAGGGACCAGGGGCCTGAGCTGTGTTTTCTGGCTTTAGTGTACCTCCTGGAAGTGTCTGGTGAGGTAACTTTTGGGTTGTAAAACGGTCCCGTTTTACTCCTATTCCTATACCTTTTTCATTCTCCCAGTCATTTGCTTTTATAAAAATGTCCAAAATCATCAAAATGGGAAAAATCTGGACTTGCAAGTAAGTACATTTATTTTAGCTTTTATTTTTTCATTAATTTTAAAATGTATTAATTAATTGCATTTTGAATGTCAAGGTGGGTCAGAGTTTTACCATAATCTTTATAGAGCTTGGGGGCCTTCCAAGCTTTTAATGAACAGAGATTCGTTTTATTCCTTTTGCCCTCCCAGCCAGCTGAGGAGGGAGGGCAGATGTGGGGGAAATCTCTACCTAGACGTGGACCTTCATCTCTCTGGACTTACCAAGGGCTGATATTTAAAAATGTAGGTACCAGCACCACACAGGCCGCAGCAAGGGGATGGATGCAGCTGTCAGTCCTGTGAATTTTTGCAGAGTACCAACTTTGCTGTCTCCAGATTTGGTTTCTAAGAATTTAGAAGCAGTTTATTTATTATTACTTTTTAAAGAAGCCTATAGATCCTAGTGCTGGACTCTGAAGCATGAGACGTTTGAATGGGAATGGGGTGTACAAAACACATTCCACAGCCGCAGTCCAGCCAGCAGGGAAGGTCATCGCAGCAAAGCCCGTTCTTATAATTGAATATAATCTTACTGTTACCTCCCATTTCTCCCGGTCAGGAAAATGGAGGTAATTTTTAACACTTGCCTTTATTTCATTACTTAGAAAGTAAATGTAGCCAAAAGGAAAAAAAAAAAAAAATAGAGCAGAGATTTTTGTAGCAGGGCTCCTGGCCTCTGGCTGCTTGAGTCATTCTCCACCCACTTTTGTTCAGTGGTCACACCAGGCACAGCACACACGTGTGCAGATGTACCTGGGGAGATGGGGGGAGCACGCAGGGCCTTTCAGAGCCCATTTCTAGCATGAAGAATGAGAATGGCCTGGAGCTTGTCCCCATGTCTTGAGACGCACTTCACACAGAGACACATGCAGTCGCCAGCAGGCTCTTTTTCCCCTTTAACCGAACTTCCCTCCTTGATGATTTCACTTCAGACACTGCTTTCCCTAAACCTTTCTTGACTGGAATCATGCTAATGTTGACAGCTCTTCCCCCACCCCCACCCCTTTGTTACACCGCACAACCCAGAGAGAATGTGAGGTGAGCTTGTCGGAGGAGATGAAAGATGGCAAGAAATGGGTGTTTGGGGACCAGTTCTTTGGTGACATGGACTCTGCAATCCTTTTTTCACTCTCAGTACCTCACTCCCTCTCTCGCCTTCTCCCTCTCCCTCGCTCCCCCTTCCAGCCTCTGCCTCTCATTCTCTCTGAAATGGCGTGTGCCTCCAGTAATTTACATAATACTCTTCTGACACCGTTACTTTAGTCATCAATCACGGTACCTTCTCCCAGTCTATCTTTTGTCTGAGCATGTCTCTTCTTTATCAGGCCATGCACAAAAGATTAATTTCACAGTTTTTCTCCCTTCTTTCTTTCCTTGCAAGATACAAAGCTCATGAAATGACAGAAGCAAGATAATGAAAACAACAATGCAAGCAATTTTTTTTTGTTCTTGCAGGTTGGATCTCAAGATACTTTTTCTAACCTCATTGTGTGCCATCTGTCTTAGAAAAGGTCTGCTCTGTATTTTTTAATACCTTTCTGATGCTGCTCAGTAGACTACCTGGTGGGGGTAGGGGGGCGGATTACATATTTAAATCAGGTCAGAGGCTTTGGTTTTCAAAATCTTTGGAACAATTAAAGCAAGGGCCCCATCTCTAATGGCAGTATGGGCTACTGCACAATGCCCACGCCCCAATTAATATTAATGAGGTCTTATGCATAGCCAATTTATGACATTTGATTGACTCACCCAACCACCCTTCAACCTGTCTTATAAAGTGAAATATATGGCAAAGAGGGTCTTATTTGCATATGCATATGTTCTTAATATTAATTAGGCTAATGAATCTAAGGACTTGGAGATAATATGGGCACTGGCAAAGAAGAAAAAGAAAATCTATCACCCACAAAACAGAAAAGGGTTCTGTGTCCTGTCCCTGCACTTGAACAAAAGAAGTTGAACTGGAAGACAAGAACAACTCATGCCAATATTTCCTCCTTTTTTTATGTTCTAGAGGATTTTTAGTTTTTAAAAATAACAATACTTACCACAGGCATTAGTATTATTTATCTATTTTTTTCTTTCATTTAAATTGGGAAGGGCTAAGTAGATTGTGAAATAATGTTAAAAAACAAAAGCCTTGTTCAACTGCATGCCGGTGGCCATAGGTCAGCTCTCCGGCGTCAGCTGGGGGGGTGCTGCAGCTCCAGGAGAATGCAGCGTCTCTCAGGAATACTCGTCGAATATAGGACAAGGGGTTATGTCAGGAGGAAGTGTTCCCAAGAACATCTGCTTTGGCAAGGTCACTAATGGAATTTATCTCCACAGCAGAGTGGCTTGAAGAACCCCTTTGATGTAGCCTAATTAAGCCTGGAGAAAAAAGTCGAAACTTCATGGGTTTTGTTGTTGTGGTGTGGAGAAATACATCTTGTGATCCCCTCCCCCGCCCCAAATCATCCTGTAAAGCCCAACTGCCATGGTCTTTAACTCTAATGATATAAAGAAATACACTTCTGAATTTTCTCACCCTCTGTATACGAAAAGGATCTTAAGACCAGCTGACTAGCAACTTAGGACAATAGCATATTGGGTATGTGATTTTGCTTCATGGCAGCATAAATAATAATCATCACAGATTATAATAGTGACTATTACTTGAGCACTTATTTTATACCAAATACCTTGGAAAGCACCTTCCATAGCCTCCATCTTATGCCAGCCCTGTAAATTATGGATTTAGATCCCTAGTCCAGAAATTCCTATTCCAGTGCATTGAAGCCCAGAGAGATCATGAGCTTCATTCACACAGTTGGGAATGATGTGCCAGGACCCGCACTAGGGGCATGGCATTCCAAAAGTGCACTCTCTTTCCCTTGGTCTTCCAAGGTCAGGCCACTTGAGGGCATTATGAACTGGAAGCAGCCCAGCCTCGAGCCAATGGAAACAGAGATAGGTACATAAAAAGAGGGGTGCACTATGTTTGCTTTTAAGACAGTCAATGGCTAGGCTAACTTCATCACCCCCGTCTAAATAATTACATTCATCAGCAGAAATGATTATTGGCTGCCACATGGTTGGTGGCACATATTTATATTTCACATTTTTGAGCGAAGTCTTCTTATAGAATAAAGTCTTATTGGACAGAAGTCCTCCAGAGATTGCTAGGATGGTCACCCACACAGAGCATGGAGTGAGATGAAGAGACAGGCAAGCAAGTGACACCAGAGTGAAGGAAGGAGTGAAGGTGTCCAGGGCCAGGAACAGCCCCTCCACTCTTCTCAACTCCCGCTGTTCTCTGGAATGTGGTGGCTGGGCACAGTTTGACCTTGAAACTCTGCTGGGGATTTTGCTTTTAATAACATTGCTGGCGAGTTTTATGGGCTGCCCTGCCCCTTACCTGGTGCTCTTGCCCAAACCGCTGTGTGTTTAACGGGAATGTGAGTTTCTTTTGCAGGGAGGGAAGAGGGAAGAGCAGGGAAGCAGGGAATGGTGAGGATACACTTTCAAGGAGGAAAGTGGAGACACCTTTTCAGAGGACCTGGGCTCGAGTCCAGCACCCGTAGGACTAAGGACATGAGAGGGGTATGGCGAGTCCTCTCAGATAACCATTTATTCTGCCCAAACTTGCTCCTTTCCTTTTTTTGCTTCCTTTTTTTTTCTTTTCCTTAATAATCTCTGCTGCTGAGAATGCTTTGACTACATTGTAAAGATGTGACAGGTAGTGAAAAAGAGTGTGTATGAAGCAATCATGGGGCTGATACACTCTATTCTCTTCTCACATTAAATATATGTTCATTAAATAAGGGTTGTTTGCAGAGACAGTGGAAGGGGAGGCGGTGGAAGGAGGGAAGGCCTGCAGTGTGCCTGTGTGTGCTCTCCTCATCCTCAGTTGGCTCGCAAGCGTCAGCCGAGCAGAGTGGTGGAACAAGGGAGCTCTGGTCCACGTGCCCAGGACCATCTCCTGGATGTCCTCAGATGCAGTACTGAATCTGCCTGCTCCTCGGTCTGTCCATCTGTTATAAAAGGTATAATAAAAGCACTTATCTCACATTGCAGTGTGGCAAAATTTTAAAAAAGTGTGCAGTGCTTGGCACACAGCAAGCAGGTGTTCAATCCCTTTTTGCCCTCATGAATATTGCTGCTACAGTCTCTCCACATAGCTGATGCACTGAGCAGCTTACTTTTATCTAGTAAGGATTCTTGGAATTTACTCAAGAATATTCTTTTTCAATAAATATGCATTACCAAGCCGGTCACTTTGTTAGCTGCTGGGGGTGAGACAAAGGCACCTGCTGCCCTCACGGAGCTTCTGGTCTCACCTAGCAGTGAGGCATTTATTAGCTGAACATGTTAGGGGATGATGAGGGTAAGAGTAAAGGTTTATGGAAGTCCCCACAGGGGCAGGCAAGGGCACTGGCCTGAGCTGGCATCTGAAGGATGGGTTGGGCAGGGAGGAGCGAGACAGGGAGGGTGGCAAGAATAGCACCCCCAAACTCTGAGGGGTGGGGAAGGGCACGGTGTAGGCCAGGAGGCTGAAGGAAGGCCAGGTGACTGATCCTGAAGCAATGGAGGAAAGAAAGTGGTGTGTGTGTGTGTGTGTGTGTCGGAGGGCAGGGAGAGCTGCAGGGCCCAGGCAATGTGAGGCCTTGTTGTCAACTCAAGGAGCGGGTTTATGGCATGAGTGATGGGGAACCCCTGGGCAGATTTCAAACAAGACAGCAGGATCAGATGGACATTTTGAAAAGGCTTCTAGACTAAAAGAATGAGAAGGGGAGAGAGAAAGGCACACCTGGGTGGAGAAGAATCTGTGCTGCTGCAGAGATTAAGGAGGGGACTGGGGAACAGGCTTGAGGATGGGTTATCGTCCAGTGTCCCTTGACCTAATGGTTTTCTCTCAGACAATGGTGCAGGCCCACGTGAGGCCAGTCCAAAGAAGGCAGGATGTGTGCCTCCATGCAGCAGAGATCTTCTTAAAACTGGAAACCCATCTGTGAGTGCTAGGAGCCAGCTCCAAAATCATGTCCACTGAAAGCCTCCAGTTCTAAGTTCCTGCCCCCACCTTCCAAAAGGAAAATGTGTCAGGAGCACTTCAGGAGACAGCACACCAGCGATTTCTCTCGCCTCACCTCCTCCATCTCTGCCTCTCCTCAAAGTACAGAGATGGGGCTGCCAAGTCTTTCAGAGCAAGTGTGCCTCAGAAGCTTGCTCTTTCCTCTGCACCTTGCTGACCTTGGGGCTAGACTCCCAGGCCATGATTTCTCTCCTCCTGAAGGGGAGCCAGATATGGGGACAATGACTCTTCTGTGATTGCCAAATTCTCTTTTTCAGTCTGCTCAGAATTTATCAAAAGTACTAGTGGCCAGGCTTCTGTGGAGGGGAGGCCACTGCAAGAGACAGCTTTGGCTGATTGGCCCAAGAGGCTCAGCTGTAGTCAGAGGACAAAAGTGTGAAGCTTGATCCCAAGCCTGTCATTTAGCTCAACTGCCTGTCAGGCCCCTAGGGTTCCTTGCCATTTGGATCAACATTTGGGAAGCAGGATGCTTATGGAATCCATTTTGGGTTTGGCAGCCAGAACAAAGAATCTAGGCTGGAATGGAGCAAAGAGGTGTAAATGTGGCCCAGAGCTGGGGGCTATCTGGTGTCTCATAGCTGACCCTTATGTAGCAGGCAAGAGGGTGGGGCAGCTGGGGGGAGGCTTTTTGTAAGGAGATCATTTAAATTCCTGCACCCAGCCAAAAGAAGGGGAGCCAAGTTGTATGCGAGGTCTCTCAGGCAGCTGCCACTGAGAGATGAACAGACCCCACCCTTGTCTGTTTATCTGTAGGTCAAAAGGGTCTTTTGCTTTGTGCTGTGCATTTATGCCACGAGGGAGGTGAGACTGTCATCTCCCATATCTATGGGAGTCAACTGATCCCCTTATCCCTTACAAATAGAGCACACCACTTCCTGGGAGGGCTAAACCAAGCTTGGCTACTAATAGTCCCTGTAACCCTCCAACCTAAAAACTGTGGGCGCTTGCATTTAAATCTGGATGCCATCTTCCCAGCCCCTCCCCCACCATACACTGACACCCCCACCCCCAGTGAGTCTAGTTCTGCTTGAAAACACTCTAAAATGTTCTCTGTCCTTCATAGACCGGGGGTGGGGGTGTGGGGAACGACCCTTTAGGCACCAGATACTGCAGTAATTACTATATAATGGAGTAAATACTATACTATAATAATTAACTTGTAAACCTTGAAATAACATTTACTGTAATTTAGACCAAATATGAACTGTGAGTAATGAAGCCCGATCCAACATGAAATCATTTGCAGGGTGCTTTAAACATATGCCTGGGAAAGAGAAAGCAGCAGTTTCACATCGTTACCAAAATGGGCTCAAACGAGGCCCTCACACACTGTACACGCGGGCAGCTGCCATTAGTTTGAAATATCTTGTTAGCATTTTTTTCTCTTTTTAATAATTTGCTTCCCTTTCACCTTTTCCCTAAACTGTCCTATCAAGCTGTCAGGATCATGGGGTTTTTGTTTTGTTTTGAATTCGGTTCTTTACCCAAATGATTGCAAACCTCACATTTAAAGCCTGGGCATGAATCTTGCAATTGGAGAGAGGGTAAGCCATTGTGGGTTGCCTACATCAGCAGTAAACAGTGGTGCTTCCAGAAGGTGACTCTGTGGGACAAACCTGCTTCTGACCACAGTGATGCCAGGGTCCTGGAACACCTACACAGTGACAAGGCCATTTGTCTACTCCACACGTCAGGCCACTGTTCCCAAATCTCTTTTCCGCAGACTTGCTCAACCTCTGAGCAACTCATGCCTGTGGAGAGGTGAGAGGGTGGAATTCTTCCCCTCAGTCTCTCATGGTGGTAAAGAAGGGGTTTGCATTACATCCAACCAAATGAAATTGCTGTTCTTCTAGGTCAAAAACAACGAAATATGGGCAACTCCTCGTACAAAGTGCACAGTGCGTGCCTCTGACATCAGACCCCTGTGCCTTCCTCTGTAACTCCTTAGACCAGTTTTTTCAATCTTTTTTATCTCATGGCAAACTTAAACCTATAGTTAAACTTCCATGGCACACTTAAATTACGTCATTCAGTCTCAGCGCTCA
The DNA here is from genome assembly GCA_963574355.1 of Loris lydekkerianus. Taxonomy (NCBI): domain Eukaryota; kingdom Metazoa; phylum Chordata; class Mammalia; order Primates; family Lorisidae; genus Loris; species Loris lydekkerianus. Next base: position 14,337 of record CAUYPK010106518.1, read on the forward strand.
TAGCACAGTGGTTATGGCATCAGCCACATACACCGAGGCTGGTTAGTTGGAACCTAGCCTGGGCCAGCTAAATAACAATGACAACTGCAACAACAACGACAACAACAAAATAATGGCTGGGCGTTGTGGCAGGAGCCGGTAGTTCCAGCTACTTGGGAGGCTGAGGCAAGAGAATCGCTTAAGCCCAAGAGTTTGAGGCTGCTGTGAGCTGTGACACCAGAGCACTCTACCGAAGGTGACATAGTGAGACTGTCTCAAAAAAAAATTACGTTGTTAAAAAAAAAAAAGAGTAAAAAGGAAAGAATATACTTACTGTGCTTTGAACTTTTTTGGAAAATAATTAATGATGTTTGAAACTTTTCAGGGCACACCTCAGATCCTTTGGTGGCACACCAGTTGAAAATCGCTGGCTTGGACTCTAGACTAAGCTTAGAAAGTGCCTCACACTGCCCGGCTCCCAGCCCTCTCCCCTCCGATAGAATCTTGCTTTTGGAAAGCATCATCTGCCCATTACTTATTTTTCCAGCTTTTTCTCTCACTGGTCTGCAAACCGACTCCTTTACTTTTTCCTATTTTAACATTTCCAACTCAAACTTGGGGAGCTTCCAGGTCTGCCCTCCTCCAAAATCCCCTTTGGGCTCATTTGAATTCTGTCTATTCTTTTAAAGAGACAGACTCAACCTATTCTCTAATACTTTTAGCGAACAAAGAATATTTGAGTTGGGAATAATAATAATGGCTGGCATTCACTGGGCATTTCCCACGAGTCCAGCACCAACTGGTGACATCATCTGGATTATTTTGTCTGATCTTTACGACATGCATCTGGGATAGGGCCTATGCTTCCTCCCATTTGAGAGCTGAGAGAACTGACCCTCACTCCTTGACGTAGTGTCCAGGGCCACACGGCTGGCCTGCTCAAGGATTTCTGTCTGATGGCGGTGGCCTGGAGCTGTCCTTCTCCTTACGAAGGACAGTCCCATGTAAGAATGGTCCTAGGACCACCTTCAGGTACTAGAAGGACTGAATGATGCCAAGAGCGGGATGTTTGAGATCCAGGAACCTGAGGATCTGCACTTCGGATGCTCCCATATGGTGCCACTGGGACAAGGCCACACGCTGTGAGCAGCAAGGTCTTCTATCCTGTGCCTGCTGCCCCAAACTGCAGTGCTAACTTTTTTTTCCTGATTAGGTTGTAGGTCAGGGGTCCTCAAACTGCGGCCCGCGGGCCACATGAGGCATTGTGATAGTATTTGTTCTCGTTTTGTTTTTTTACTTCAAAATAATATATGTGCAGGTTGCATAGGAATTTGTTCATAGTTTTTTCTTTTTGTTTGTTTGTTTTATCTATAGTCTGGCCCTCCAACAGTCTGAGGGATAGTGAATTGGCCCCCTGTTTTAAAAGTTTGAGGATGCCTGTTGTCGGTTAATGATACTGAGCCGTCACTTGGATATACTCCCCCATCCAAAGAGGCCAAGTTTTGATGACATAAAAAATAAACCTTCAAGTACCCACTGTCCAATATCTTTCCCCAATATCACTCTTTGCCTGCATGCCATAGTACATTGTTAAAAATTCTGTGTGATTTCCTTTTTTTACTCCTTTATGAAAATTGCTCTGACATCTCTCATTGCATTTGCCAGCAGAGATTTTTAATTGGGACACAGATAGGTTTTGAGGAAATGGCAAATGGTGGGGTTTTAGATTAGTTAGGCCAGCAGTTTCAATGACGGGTGTCTCTGCAGAGATAAATTATTTTAAAAGAAAGCACATTTAAGGCTGTCAAATTATTCCAATACTTTGTGCTGGTTTTTATTTTCAAATAACATCGCACCTATGTATCAGATGTTTTTTTCACCCCGGGGGTGCACAGTGAGTGACTGCAGGGCTCTCGCTTCCCATGTAACCTGAAAGTGTTAATGCTCTTCTCTCTGCTCAGTTCAAGTTGTTGGCATCACAGATGGGTTTGTACTCGACGCTGGTTTTTACCCACAGACTCTGTGTGTGCATTCTGATACTTAACACAATGGATTGAAATCAAATTTATTGTTTTCCTTTTCAGAGACAGATCAGAGATGGGGGAGTTGATTGCTTTTAGCAGTTTTTCGAGAAACAAAAGACTACATTTTTGAAATGCCAGCTATTACCAGTCCACAGTTCAGACTCTTAGCTCTTGCAGGGATCCCTCCCTCCCTGGAAACAGTGTAGGAATTACATTCTGAGATGTGACCATTGAAACAGACTCAAAGTCAATGTGCATAATTACTTACCACAACAGTGGTTAATGTGCCCTGAAATATTCCCAGCTCCCCTTGGCCTAGGGCTTGATGGTTGATATTCAGATTTTCTTGATAAATGTCTTACATGCTTTGCTCATATTTCCCAAAATACTTTTGGATTATAATGCGTGCTCCTTTTCTCTCTATCTAGATGTTGGAAGGAATGGAGGAAGGAAGCCTCAGAAAGCTGTCACAGTACAGCTGTGATGGGGAATGAATAATGTCCTGGAATGTTAAAGCTAAAAAGGGCCATAGTAATCATCTCCCTCTAGCTCAACCTACTCATTTTAGAAATGAGGAAATAAAGGCCCAGAGAGGTATAGTGACTTGCCCAAGGTCACACAGCTAATTAGTGGCTGAGTTGAAATGAAAACCCAATTACCCTGAATCCCAGCCTCTGCTATTTCTATATCAAAGCAGATGGTTTCTTCTGCACCACCGTGCTGCAGGGGGAAGGACTGAATTACCTGCAGGCCTGGTTCTCCTTGGATTCTCTGGGCCTCGCCCTCCTGCTTCTTAGATTCTTTGTCCTGGGAAGGAGAATTATCTTCTTGTCCTTCCCTCCTCTCGCATGGCTGCTCACGGGAAGCGTGGAGTCAAGGGAACATCTCTTGTCCTTATGCCTTCTCTTTAGGCTGTGGTACCTCTTTGTCTTCTGAAACTCTGAGATCTGAAGCCTCCAGTGTGGAGCTCAGCTGCTGTCATACTCTGAGTTCTGTATCCTGCAGTTTGGTTGTTTCTTCCTCCCTTCTATATAAAACTCGTCCTTCCTGTGTGTCCCTCCTGCTGGGTTGTGTCTCCATGTGATACGAGAGACAAAGGATAGATGTGTCCCACCCCAGGTCAGCTCCCTGCCTTCCAGCAGCACCCCCAGCAGTAACCCAACAGGGCTGGGCTCTCCATGGGCAGCGTGAGTGGCGCTGAGGATGAGGGCCACGGCAGGTCTACAAAGCATCCTGATATTTCCCTCTGTGTGTGGGCCAGCCCTGTCCTTCTGCAGCTGTGCCATCAGCCAAGGAGTTTTAGCCCTTTCAGGTGTACCAGGCAGGTACCCTGAGGATACAAACAGGAACAAGCCTGCCCAGAAGCTCACAGACGAAGAGGACAATAATGAAAACACACTACTCACTCTCCAGCAGACGGGTGTGACCACCGGGAGAGGGCTGGGTCCCCCAGGTTCTCAGGGCATGCGTTGGGTAGGAGAGGGTGGTGGAATCAAGCCCCTAATGACAGTGAGGGTCTTGCTGGGGGAGGGTGCTGCAGAGGTGTTGAGGTGGGTACAGTGGTGAAGGGCAGTGCAAGAGGGAAGCCGGTAGGAACACAGCTGGGAGGCAGAGAAGCACATGGCTGCTTAGAGGTGAGACAAAATGCCCCAGTGTTTCTGGCTTGGAGTGATTCTGGCCGAATGGTGACAGTGTGCTGATAAAGCAGGCCTTAATGTGGAGGGGGCTTGAAGCAAGCCCACCCCGTCCAGGTTGCGCAGAGTCCAAGCTCCTCACCCCTGATTCCCCCCAGGCTGCTACTTCCCCTCTGGGCCTGTCTGCTCTTCCATTCTGGTGGGCCCAGTTCTGCTTCTAAGCACCCAGATCCCTCCCTTCCCCCCTGTGAAAACGTCTCTAAACATTTTATAGTGGGTAAAAGAATCTCACACCACAGCTCAGCTCTGCAAAAACTGCTTATTTCCTAATTTTCTTTAAATCGAATAGAATCTGACTGCAAAGTCCAGTCTCCCCAGAATGACGGAAAAGTCAGTCTCAGTGCTTGTGGGGTCTTTATCCTCCTTCCTGGAAGATGCAAGCTTCCCCATGGCTGGGAAATGGAGGCCGGCCACCCAGTGTTTCACATCTCCACTCTTCTCTGCGCCCATCTCCTCCTTGACAGGTGATTCTCTCACCCTGTCTTTGCCAAGGGTATGAGAGATGGACCTAGGCTGGGCACCCCATTGCTAGGGCCAAACCTCCTGGGGACACCGTAGGAAGGACACCACTGTTTCCCTCTAAGTTCTTGCCCTGCTGGGGAAGGAAACAAGGCTTTCTGTGCCTTCCCAGGGTCTGTGGTCTCCTCCTGATTCCAGCTTTGGAGCCACCTTTCCTCTCTCTGGCTCCCTGTAAGCTACACCCTTTCCCTCCTGTTCCCCTAGGGCTTTGGCATAACCGTGAGTTTAGACAGAAAGAGCCCCCATTTCAGAATCGTCAGTTTCTACTCTGCTACATGAAGCTTCTGGGATCAATGAGAACACCAAGGGCTTGGGCACCTTCTTAGGAAAAGTAGGATTGCCAGCAAACAGGAGGGGAGTACACAGAGTGAAACTCAAACGCAAATTAATAGTTAATAAGTCACCTAAATCAGAGCCCCATCCATCCTTCAAGCTTTAGATTTACACAAGTTACTCGCCTAGACAGACTCTCTTTGCCCTCCTTTCATTATCTTATAAATGGTGATGATGATAATAATAATTACTTCCAAAGGTTGTTACAAGAATTAAATTACTTAATACCTGCTAGTAACATAGAACAGTACCTGGATCATAGTTAAGCTCTTAAAAACTGTGAGCTGCTTCATTAGCTATCATCCGTTTGACCATTAACATGCCACAGAGGACTGTAATGGTTTTATTATGAGTATGGTGCTAAGCGTGCACACATGATAAAATCCCTTCCCCACTGCAGCGCTCAATGCGTACTTGGTGATTTTGACTTGACAGAAGGAGCAAGATTTGTCCCACAGATCCCAGAGGAGAGTCTGCACCCTGAATAACGATTCCAACTATTGCTCACCATATGTCCACGACCAAAAAAATAATTTTGGAGGGCAGGAAATCAGCACACATGTGCACGTCTGCAGAGAGTAGCCTGCTGAAATCGACACGTAAGACATATTTACCGCCGAGGCAAATGACTTCATGTGTTTGTAAGTGGCTATTTCTGAACACCCGAAAGGAAAGAAGAGAGAAGCCAAATTCAAATGGCATCATGTGTTTGTTATTTTGGAGCAAGGTTATGTGGAAGGAGAACTCCCTTATGCCTGGAAAACTTTAAGGGGGAGAAATGAAGTATTTAAAGGTATTTTAATGATCATGAAAAGCACTGGCTTAATAGGGCAGGAAACTACAGTTCTCTTTTTAGTCCCAGAAGGAAAATAACAAGGTTGTGGCTTAGCCTTCCCTGAAGAGCCATAAACTGGACTGCAAAGAGGCAGCCCCTTGAGACACCCACTCTGGGTCTCTACGGCCCCTTAACTGTGGGTCTGTCTGCCTAGGTTTCCAATGTACTTATTAATTGGCGATCACGTTGCTGTGCTTAGGTAAAGCAACCTGTGCGGGGTTCTGGGAGCAGCTGTTGCCTTCTTGTGGGCAAGGGTAGACCTTCCTGAAAGCTGGCCTATTTCATCCTGGGTTTTCTGCTTTCTCCCCAACCTTCACAGTTAGAATTGTGTCTTCCTATTCAGCCTGTCTCCCTCTTCACTCTTCCCGCCTTCCCTCACCAGCAGTTGTGATCCATATCATTCACAGAAGTTGTGATCCATAATGTCACTGCAGACACTGACTACTGAATACTGAGCATCGCTCTTAAGGGAAATACAGAATTAGGTTCCTATGAGCCTCTGGTCATAACGTTTTTAGTGACCAATCCACACATAACCTTGTTTTATGTGTGTTTCTGTTTAAAGACAACTTACAAGCTGGCTGATTGAGCACCGAGGTTAATAATTAGTGATCTAGGGTTTTATGGAGGTGATGCCTCTGGGTAGCAGGCCTTGGGGAGCTCTTCCCTCTGCCTGCTTTCGTCTCCTCTGCTCCAGAGTGGGCCTGAGCTGCTCCTACAGTGAACCCCATGTATTGTATGCCTGCGTCCAAAGACCCTAAGCCTTTCTCTTTCGAATCTCCTATTTTGAGATGGGATCGTTCTTTAAAGGTGTGAAAAATGTATTTTTCATCTCTTGAATTTCTTTAATTGCCAGGCCTTGGCATTGTGGGGTAGGGTGGGGTGGGGCAGGCCAGCAGGGGAAGGATGCAGCTTTAGATATGACATAGCAGTCACTGGCAGGCTGGGAGCCAGCCTGTGTCAGCCCAGTTCCGACAGCTCCTCCAATGGCCACTCCGTGGACATCACCGAGAGGGAGAGAGAGAGTACAAATGGCCCAGTTCCGAGAAAGATGACATAACTGTGAAAGGCCGAAATGGGTTTATGGAAGATCGAGCCTCTCAGAGAAGCCAGGGGATGAAATTCAAACAGGGGAACATTTGGCAGAAGAGCAGAAGGCTATAAATGAATGGATGTTACGTTTCAACAGCTATCACCCTTTCATGGCAGAATTTCATCTCGAGGTTCTTTTTTTTTTTTTTTTTTTTTTTTAATTTATTGTTGGGGATTCATTGAGGGTACAAGAAACCAGGTTACACTGATTGCATTTGTTAGGTAAAGTCCCTCTTACAATTGTGTCTTGCCCCCAAAAGGTGTGTCACACACCCAGACCCCACCCCTCCCTCCTTCCCTCTCTCTGCTCTTCCTTTCCCCACCCCTCCCTCCTTCCCTCTCTCTGCTCTTCCTTTCCCCACTCCTCCCTCCTCCTCTCTCTCTCTCTCTCTGCTATCTCGTCTCCAGGTTCTTAAAAATGATTACACTGGGGTCAGTGGTGTCTTCTCTAGGAGAAATCTCACAGTGATTTCCAAGTGAGTTCTCTCTCTCTGGTTTCCTGATTTTAACCCCATTTGTGTTTTGATTACTTCAGCTCCATCTGGCTTTATTCTCTATTCCATTTACGGCAGCCTCAAGTGCCTGTATCTTTCATTCCTCTGCACCCCAGTTCTCATGCTCACCCCATGCTCACAGGACCTGTGTGTATCGGATTAGAACCCACAGTTAATTATGCTCCAAATGTGAAAGAAATCAATTGTCCACAGTGGCCTTGGGTTGTGCTTTCTGTGGGGCCATCCTTGTGAATGTACATGTCTGGGTCTTCAGCTTGAAGGCCAACCCAGCATGTGTCTCATGACAGTATTTTCATCAGTAACAGACAGTCTTGGGGCTGAGCAGAGAGGTAGCGGAAGCAAATCCTTCTCTTCTGGGAGGGTACTAGACGGCATTGGTGCCATGGCTGGAGAGTTTCATTTTGGGTCTAAATGAATTGTAAGGGACAGTTATAGCAAATCAGAGGACAGTGGCTGGTTCCAGCCTTTATTCATACTGTGTGTCATAATCCATCTCTCTTTAGGACAGGCAAGTACGGAGCCAGACAGAGCTGCTCAGGCTGCAGTTCTGAGGGAGGTGTAGGAGGGATCGCGCTTGTAAAACGAGGTGTGGCTGGAGGATGACATCACACTCTAGTCACCCCACTCAAATTCTTTTCTTCTGTCCTATACAAAGCACAGCACAAAAGTGGGTCCATTATTTCTTAGTGATAAAGAAGATTTAGCGGCATATTGATTGCAATTTTGGAATACAGCTGCATGGGGAAGATATTGTTGAGTCTTCATTTGGTGTTTACCATCTCTAGAGTCAGAAGCTCAATGCTTACATAGTTATAGGCTGTAATCTCTTAACAGCCAGCAGGAAGGCTGGTTACATGCCATATTCAAGCTTTGAGGAAGCCAAATACACAGGGTTCCATGACACATCTCAGGTTCTTAGCTAAGTGACCAGCAAAACCTGGCTTCTGGATCTTGGTGCACTCAGAAGAAAAAGGTGGGCTTCCCTGAGCAGAGAAAGTCCACTAGATCAGCACATACCTGCTCTTCACCCTGCAGATTTTATCTTCTGAGTGTCCTTATTCATTATACAGTAAAGGCTTATGAGCATTGAGGGTCAAGGATTTTTGTATCTGGTTTGCTTAACTCTAAAGGAGTTGGTGATTGGAGAGGTCAGTCAGTATCGTAGTCACACAAGGTCTGATGTGCCGTGGTCACAATGATCTATGTATTTTGGTGACTCTTCCAGGGTTACTTCATGGGTCTAAAGAAGGCATCTCCAGGGTTCTAACCCGTATTTAGTTATGTCCTTGAGACAGATAGGGAAAATAAGATTGTCTACATTGATCCAAAGAAAGCACATCCTTAAGAACAGAATTAACCTCACCTTCTCCAAGAGTTAAATAGCAGTGGCTGTAAGACTTGGGTATTAGTAATCCCATCGACAGGCCTGGAGATGTTAAGTAACAGGCCCTAGTTTCACAGTTAGCCAGGGTCTGCACCTGCTCTGAAAGGCAATGTCCTGTCTCCAGCATTTCCACTCATCGAAGGAGGAATTTACAGTTCTTCAAAACAGAGGCCACTGACAAAAAACGACATCTCAGTGGCTTCCCAGGAAAGTTCTACTGTTTAACTCGAGTTCTAGGTCAAAAAGATGAGCACACAGGACTCTGCTTCATTGTGTCAATCTCACCCTTACTGAAATGACTCCGTGTGGTGCAGGGGACCATGAGAGACCAAGGCTGATATTAGCGATGGGCAAACTTCTCACTGAGGGCCAGAGAGAGTGCTTTGCAAGGTCTCTGTCACAACTACCCAGCTTTGCTGAGTTGGAAGAAAGCAGTGGGCTGGATTTGGCCCTTGGCCTTAGTTTTCTGACTCTTGATTTACATGATAATACTGAGATAATGCTTTGATTTCCTTATAAAAGCAGCACTCTCCACCCCTCCCCCCACTGAATGTAGATTCCAGTGTTTTCTCCAGGTGAATTTAAAGGGACAGGAAAGAGAAGCAGCACTATTGCTTTGTGAAAACACCGCTTAGCTTTGTACAACATTATTTTCTTCTCTCACTATACGCACTTACACAAATAGACAGTGACATCATTCCCTTATCAAACCCCTCAGTGTGAATGCAAATATGCGCACACTTAGATACACAGACTGGGCAGCACCAGAGGTGTGTGCCGAGGCGCCTCGGGGCACCCGCGAGCACATACACGCACACAACACCTCTCAGGAATCTGGCTGGTCTGATTCCCACCCTGGATATTTCATCCAACTCTTTAAAATCACAGCAATGCTTAGAAAGTCCCCAAGTGCCCAAATTCTTCACCTGGTTCCATTTTTCAACTATTTCTTACTGCAAAGAAACCTGAATGCTGACAGCAGCAGGAGCACCGTCCTGTAAGAAAAGGCACAAACTCCTTTCCCCCTCACCCGCTTCCCTCCCACGTCTCCCACCTGGTCTGTGGGCTGTCTTGGGAAAGGGCCAAGAAACAGCGGCTTTTCTACTATTCCCTCCGTGCACAGCGTGGAAAACTTTTCTTTCTTGGGCTCCAACCTTCTTTTCCTGGATTTTCAGCCTTCAACAGGAAATTTTCTACTTCCTGAGGTCCATACATTGTATCCCTTTTCAGAGGGAGAGACTGGGAGAAGGTGAGAGACCAAGATGCTCATTCTGTTTCCAAACGTGGGGTACAGCGGGCTCTGCAGGTGAGGAAAAGCTCTGTGGACTAGATTGCAATGGTTTCTACTCATAACTCATTTCAGGATTTGCCCCTGATCTCCTGACCATCCCAGAAAGGCAGAATTTGGATGGGTGTGGTAGTAGTCATGCCCTTGAAGGGTTTAGTGCCCTGGAATAGAGGCTGGGGCTGGGCTGGGCTGGGATGTCAAAGAACTCTACCTTTCCCTTTCAGGTAAACACATTAATTAGCGCAGCGTCCTCCTCAGGGTGTGAGTGGTAGTTTTGTGAGCACATAAGGGAGAGGTTTGGGATTCATATATGGGCAGGGAGAGCCCTTATTCATCCTGGGTGAGTGTGGGGGTTCAGTAAAACTGAGGCCAATTCTTTATTCATAACTCTCATTCTCATAAATTAATCTGCAATTGTCAGGACCCACTTCTTCCCTCATCATAAGAGCTGCTCTCCAAGTGTGTGCTATTTAAGAAAACTGTCAAACATAGTTACATAGCTCTGCATTTAATGCATTGACCTTGCACCAAGGTTTGCTAACCTGGGCTAGACTTCAAAAGGCTCCAGATTCCCTGAAATTATATGGCACCTGATGAAGGGATTTGTGTCTGCACATATTTGAATTTGCATGTGTGTATGTGTGAGTGGGTGTGGTGTCTCTATAGCTTTCAGGAACCACTAGGAGATCTGTAATGTCCAAAAGGTTAAGAACTATTTTCTGAAGCCAAAGGGATATTACGCTAATGGTTGAATCGCAGGATCTGCGGCAGGTGGGAGTACATGTGTTTTTGGATAGAGTGGGCTCAGTGCACAGATTGTCTCACTCTGGCCTGCAGGTAAGGAACAAGGTATGATATAGTGGGGCCTAGTTCCCAAGGGGTGTGCTGCTGTTTCAGCAAAGAAGGGGCTGCCCTGACTTGTGGGCCCTTGATCTGTGATGACAAAACTAAAATCACACATTCAAGCTGGGTATGGAATGTCTTGACAATTTATAAGACATAGGAATAATCAGGATAGCTTTAGCTCCAGTCACCTGCCCGCCCGTGTAAACTCCTTTACTCCTCCCAGTCACCTTAGGAAGCATAGGCTGTCCTATGTCCACTCCATTTTACATCTGAGACCCAAGGAAGTAGGTGGTTTGCTTAAATTCATTCGACCAGGAAAATAGTGCCCTTTTACATTTTTGGAAGGGATGTTGGCATGAAAGTGTTTTTGCATAGGTCCCGGGCAGTTTCTCCCAGGGAAGTCAGCTCCTGCCTCTGCCTCAGTGCCAGGCTGGGCACACATTTCCACACTCAGCACCAGCCCATTCTGGCATGTCAATGTGCATTTCAGGAGCCCCTGGCACCTCTTTCTCTGAACTTCCCACTCATGGCTACATCCCCAGTGGCTTAGCCTGCCAGGTCCCTGCCACTCAAATAATCTAGCAAGAATACCCTCCATCATGACTGCCAGAGTCCCTGCTTGGACCTGCTAATTTCACCTAGAACCTGGCTCGCCCTGCCCGCTGCCTCTGCCAAGGAAAGGCTGCCATTTTGTCCCTTCAAGCGACCATAGTAAGAAAGGGTATCTTCCTGATAGGGTCTCCATTTTGTAAGAGCTGTAAGCAGCTGTCAGTGAGTGGAAGTTCTGAAGTTCTGGGGCTGTGGGTGACCCAGCAGTGTTGGGGAGGGCAGAGTCACCACTGGCCAGCTGTGTGATGGGAGCAAATTGCTTTACTTCCCTGAGCCTCCACTTCCATCTCTTTAGAAGGAAAAGTAGGAAAATAATACTTACTCTGCTGGTTGTTGTCAGGGTTCAGTGAGATCACGCAAATGAAAAATGATGGGATATGCCTGCCTCTCATGGTTCTTACGTTAGAAGCATTTAGTCCATGGTTGGCTAGGGACTTTAGGGTGGGGATGTGTGTGTTCTGATGTACATAGGAGTGGAGGAAGGGATTCCAGATCAGGGAAAAGGTACAGACAAAGGCACAGGGCAGGGTGTGGGAGGCAGCCTGGAGGGCCTCTGTGTGCCTGGGTTTGGGCAGCAGGATAGGTGTGGTGAGAAGAATAGACTGGAATTCTCTTTTTAAAAAATAGTTTGGATCTTTAGTGGGAAAATAATTGGGACTCATTTAAAAAGTTTCTGAACAGAATGGAAACGTGGAACAAATGTTATTAAATGGCATTTGAGAAAGATTAATCCGTCACAAGTGTGCAGAAAAGATATGTGGCAGAGACTGTCATGAATTCACTAAAGTCAGTTTGCTTTCCTTCCTGAGCATATGATTAGACTACATTTCCAGGTCTCTCTTGTAGCAAGGTGAGCCTGTGGCCAATTAAATATAGCCCATAACATGTGATCCTACACATTTCCTTCCCTATCTTCTGGATAGAAGTAGAAGGTCTGACAGAGAACATCAAAATCCTATAGGATCATGGTGCCGTAAGTTGCCAGGAGCCTGGGTCCCTGAGTGACTGCATGGATTAGAACCTCCTGTCTCTTGCCACTGGTTAGACTTTATGTGAGTAAGAAATAGACATCTACTACCCCACTACATTAAGTTACCAAGAGTTCAGGGTTGTTTGTTATAGAAATTACCTTATCCTGACCAATACAAATTAGAACAATGAGAGATTAGAAGGAAAAACAGAGGCTGTGGCAACAATTTAGGTATAGCGGGGAAAGCCGTGACTAATTTGGTAGAGGTTGAAGTGAGAATAGTAAAAAGAGTTCCCTTAGGCAGTTTCACATGACTTAGTGATTAATTAGATGGGGTTAGTGTGTGTGTAGGGAGGGTGGGGAGGTGAAGAATGTCTGGTCCATGCAGAAAAGATGAAAATGGTTACTTCCTCTCAATTTACAGTGGCCCAATATTATTTTAGCCCATGCATATTATTGGTCATAAAAGTGTTGGTACCATTGGTGCAAGTTTGGGTATGAGAAGGTGAAGTGGGTTTAGAAAAAGATGGTGGAAATTTATTTGATTTGTGGTGTATTTGAGGTGATGGTGTAAAAGTGACACAGGAAAGTGACTCCCAATTCGGGGAATCACTTGAAGTCCAAGTGGGTGCTTGGCTTCACAGAAGAAGGAATTCAGGAGTGAGCTAACAGTGTAAAGTGAAAGCAAGATTTGTTCAGAAACTAGGGAAAGTCTACTGCATAGACAGAGCAGAGCATAGTTCTCTCTGCAGCAGAGAACTGGAGTCATGGTTCTTTTTTGCCCCTCTATTTAAACAACAACCTAATTATAGGCTAAATGAAGGGAAGAATATTCATGTTATTTCTTGGAATTGCATGGAGTTTTCCCAGAATTAGGGTGACACCCTCCTTTTGAGTAAATATGGTCAAACAGGAAATGTCATGGTGAAAGGTGCATGATGGGAGTGGGAGGTTTCCTTAGAAACTTTTATGGTAATGAAGCATGTATTGAAGCTGTAAGGTCAAGAAGTGATCGATTTCTTCACCATCTTGGTTCTAATGGTTGGAGATGGGAACTTGTCCTGCCTCCATCTTGTTTAGATCAGGATAGTTTGACGAGACTTCTGAGCCAGGCAGGCTTGCCAATTCCCATCTCAAAAAGAAGTACCTAGACAAGGGTCCCCGTCTCAAAAAGACGTACCTAGGCAAGGGTTTCTCAGCCTGGGTGCCATTACTCTTTTGGGCCCATAGTTCTTGTTGTGAGGGCCATCCTGTACATTGTAGGATGTTCAGGAGCAACTTTTCTTTATCAACCAGATGGTCCCTTTCATCTCCCACCAGTGGAAACAACGCAAGATTTTTCCAGACATTGCCAAAGCCCTGGGGGTGAGGCAAAGTCATCCTTGGCTGGAAACCACTGCAATAGGGATTTGGAGATGTAGGTGAGCCTGAATGGCCTTGCTTTTGTGAAGAACCAGATCTAACCAGGGCATTTTTAGTTGTGTAAGACTTGGATTTCTGCCATTTGTCAGAGGTTACTGGCTCAGTACCAGCCCCACTGGAAGGTGTCTCTAGGATCTCAGGCCTCAGTGAAGTTCAAGAGAGGCCCAGGATCTCTGAGGCATGTGTGTTTGCTTCAAATACATTATCAGCTGAGCCTGTAACAAAGCTTTCCAAATGGCACGAGTGAATCTCCCGGACGGCAACTGGCAGCATGGTTTGGGAGGATTCCCTTTTCATTTCCTATGCTTTACGATTTTTTTTTTCTTCTGCTCTTCAAAGAGCATTTTTACAAGCTAGTATTCTATATTGCTCTGCCTGTACTATGAGAAAAGATAAATATTTTCAATGTGTTTCTGAGGCATATGCTCCCATTGAGAAAATGTATCCCTTACGGATGTAGCTATTTTGACCTCATTAGCTGGGTAGATCAGAGGGAATTTGACAAACAGGGCCCTGCATGCCCATGCTCTGTCAGTTTCCAGGGGAGCTGGGGGGCTGCTACCACTGGGAGTATACCTTTGGGTTTCCCAGAGGGCCATAGCAGCAGTCTGGGGGGAGTCCAGCAAATAGGCCCATCAATGAAAGAGGCCTAGAGAGTGACCTTGCTCCCGGTTCCCAACTCCAGGGTCCCACTTAGCAAGACTGAGGAGACTGGAGAGCTGGTTCACAATTCTACAGAGGCTCTGGGACCACCCCAGGGAAGCTCGTGCAGAATGCAGAGGCTCCAACAGGTAGCTCTGCTGCTTTCTTCCTGAATGAAGGCATTCGAAGGGAGGGTGACACACTCATCAGCCATTGGACCAAAACCTTCCCAGTTCTGGCACTGAAAGTCTTGTATTCCAGCACACTTCTTAGTCCTTGGCTAACCAGGGATGGCTGCTCATCACCCCTCTTCCCCTCCTCGCCCGCCCCAGATAAACAGGCTCAGGAGGCAGCTGTTTGTGCCCTGAAAAAAATGGGCAAAGCCTACTGCTTCCAATTCCTTTCACAACCCCCCTCCCCCCAAATAGTCAACACTTTGGTCTTGACAACCCTGCATTTTATTTTCGATCTACAATTCTATTTCAAACTTATTAGCTGGGTGAATTTAGATAATTCACTTCACCTCTCTGTACCTAAATTTTTCTCATCTATGATTTTGGCAATTCTGTCTCCTTCCACTTTCTTAGTATGGACAGATTTAGACTAGTGTGTATAAACAGTTGGCACATACAAGCTGTCACAGTGTGGACAGTAAGCGATAATTATTACTATGATGAATATCTGGTTCCCAACATTATTAGTAGGTGATGACTTCTGAGAAGGGTGATCTTATAAGCTAACATGAACTAACACAGCCAGGTCAGTTTCAGGCCTCAACACGCTTGAACTACTGGCAACCTTGGCACAGTTGATAACAGATAATGCTGTCCTGAAAGCGTCAGGAAGTACCTGAGAATCCTGCCTCTGTGGTTTCTTCCTTTTTCAGTCTTTAATAGAGTGACCTCCAATCCTAATCTGAACCAGCTGGGGACCTGGGTTTTAGTCGCTGATATTTCTTGTTTCTGTCTACCCTCATTCCTTAGATGATCTTAACCCATCTCATGGCTTTAACTGTCATCTTTGCAATGAAACTTCTGCGTCTACATCTCAACTTCACCCTCTCCCTCTACATATACCGTCACATACTCAATTTATTCTCACCAGCGGATACATGAATCTCCTTGGTTGTCCATTTTCGGCAAAGTTGGGACATTATCAGATTTGCGTTCTTTTCTCTAATGAAAGTGAAGTGATACTACATCATTTCTCTTTGTCCATCATTCCATCCCCAACCTTATTTCGGCCCTTGAAGGCGTTCTTACTTACAAGCCTTCTAGATATGAGACTATATTATGAATTGACTTGTCTGAGATCTAGAATCCTTGGGAATCAGCTTTTCAGTCTTTCATTGAAACACAAAGGACTGAAGCAAGAAGAAACCAGCTTCTTCTTGTTTATAAGCCATGACCAGAAACATTACAGTTATTCCAATCCTGTTCAGGCACCTATCTTTATTTATTTAATAAATTTATTTAATTTATTGAATTAAGATTTATTTAATAAATCTTCTATTTATTTCACTTTATTTATCTTTTGTAATTTAAGATGGGATGATTAAATCATGTAGCTGACTTTTAAACTAGTGTGTAATGATTTAACCTAAATGATGTAACATTCCTCAAAATGTTGTCATCTTCATCATCATTTTGCAGTTCTTTTGCAATTGTCTTTCTCAGTATCTTATTTATGGAACAAGGTGGGGATACAAATAATAAATAAATAAATACCTCTTAACACTTATAATTTATTCCTTTCAGTAATATTAGAAATAGTAAGTAGTGCTTCTTTGAGGGCAAGCAGACTGTAGTATTTGGAAATCACTAAACAATGACATGTAATTATTACTTTAACTTGCTGTGTGACCATGGGCAAGTTACTTAACCTCCCTGAACCATTTATCTTTTTATTGACTTAGAGATTAAACAAGTTACCCTTTCCAATCCACAAGGGTCTTTCTAATTCTTATATTCTATCACATGGTGGACCATTTTGTTACCTGACAGCTCAGAGATGTATACTGATCCCTCTGTTCTCACTTGCGTATTTCTTTCTTCAGTGGATATATATGCACATAGTGTCTGTGTGTGGTATATGAACATCTATGTAATGTATGGGGTGGTGGAGGTTACAAATTTGCAGAATCAAAGACTGAATATAACTTTAAGATTATCATCTGATTCAGTCGTGGTCTTCAGACCAAACCATATCCAAAATTATCTAAACAGACGAAGGACTAATCCACTTTGAAATTCACAACCCTTGCAGTTTTTGTTTTGAAAAACTTCCTCCTCAAGGTTAAACCAAATCTTTCCCTTCATCCACCAGTCATGGTTTCTTTTTTCCTCCTTGGCAATGGATGGATACACACAGTCTGAAATATAAAACTTGGAAATGTAGATTTGCATCCCATTTCTAAGAAGAGGCCAATATGAAGAAATGATAGACAGCTGAGAATAGTAAAAACTTCACCTCACCCCCTCAAAAAAAGTAAGAAAAGAAAAAAGTCTTTCTGTACATCTGCTAACTTCCCTCCCTACCTATCTGTCATCTATCTTTCCATCCATCTACATCAGCCTAAAGAACAAACAGCAGCCTTCTCCTCGGGTGTGCCTATCCCGTTGTTGTGTTAGCAGTTTCTGTCTTGGGCGGCAGAGAGATGTCAGAACCAGTCATCCATGCTAATACTAGACACACCACCAAACAAAAACTCACACAGAAGTGTGAATTTGAGGGCCATTTAACACTGTAAATTTCCCCCTTGTATAACAATTACGGAAACACGCTTGCTAATTGACAATGCAGTGTGGCGCTGTGTGAATGTGAGCGGTGTTCAGTCGTCCTCATAATTCCTCATTTTATGGAACTTGTCCAGAGGATGTCATACCCAGCCCTCTTATGCAGGGAGATTTCTCCTGACTGAATATTGTCTGACATTCCCCACAGGTGTACTCAGACTGTTTGAACCAATATCTGAGTCGTCGTGTCCAGAACTTGAGTTTTAGTCTCCAAATGAATGTTGCTTGTTTTCTTGGTTTAGGGGTTGCTTTTTTAATTTAATTTTTTTATGTTATGCTAGGTGATGTTGTTTTACTTTCTCTGTTTAGTTATTTCCACCTGGGGTAACTGAGGAATATTATTACATCCAAGAGAAGAACCCATGGCCTTAAATTATTTGTCTCTCTAGCAATGGTGTGGAGGGACTACTTTTCTGTGTCACATTTACTAGGAGCCAGGGGGTATCTGAAAAGACATATTTTTTAAAATCTAAATTTATCCTGGTTGTACTCACCAAGATACTAATGACGCCAGAGAACCTGCTGTCCCACTGGAGCAGAGAAGACAAAAGGCTGGTCACTACAGGCTAACTACCTGGGTATGAATCCTGGCTCTGCCCCAATGACCAGATGTGTGATCTTGAGGAACATACCCAGTCACTTTGAATATTACTTTCTTCATCTGTAAAATAAGAGTACTATTAGGGTTGCTGAGGAGAGTCTGTGAGATAACCCATGAAGAGCACTTTACAAAGTGTCTGGACTATGCTGAGAACTCATTATAAGAAACCTTTATGGAGAATTCTCAAAGAACTAAAAGTCGACCTTCCATTTGATCCTGCCATCCCAATACTAGGTATCTACCCAAAAGAACAAAAATCATTTTACCACGAGGACATTTACACTAGAATGTTCATTCCAGCTCAGTTCACAATTGCCAAATCATGGAAGCATCCTAAATGCCCACCAACCCATGAATGGATTAACAAACCGTGGTATATGTATTCACGGAGTACTATTCAGCCATAAGAAACGATGGAGACTGTAAGTCTTATATGACCTGGACAGAGTTGAAACACATTTTTCTTAGTATTCAAGAATGGAAAAATATATCCAATGTACTCAAACTAATCTGAAATAGATATATAAACAACTACACACCCACATGGAAGATAAAACACAAATATAGTCTAACAAAGGGGAGGGCAGAAGAGGGATACAGGCGGTCAGGAGGGAGGGCGACTGGGAGGACCTCACTTAATGTGCCCAGTGTGAGGGTGTTCAGCAACACTGAACTGTAGTGAGGGCTCAACTACAACTTGAATGTTAGAATTAAAAACAATGTAACTTAAACATTTGTACCCTCATATAATTTGATTTTTTTTTTTTTTGAAGAAAAGAAACATTAGGTTGTGTTGGCAAGAATCTAGAAAGTGAAATGAAGATGGTGTGAACAAATGTGAACCAGAACCAATCAGATGGATCCTGGCTGACTAACCTGGCCTATATTTAAAATAGAGCTAAGTAGGCATTTGCTGACTAGAGGTCACTCATGTACACCGAGTTCCTCAAAAATTTACATCTCTGTTCAACATTGGGACTCCAGAGCTCACCTCAACTCATGAATCAGAGTTCTTGTACCTTGGCCAATGGGGCTCAGTGTATCAACCAATCAGAACTCAGCTGTGCTGACCAATCAGAACTAAGCAAATTTGAATTTGTCTTTGCTTAAAAAAACCCTGATTGGGTGGCCTGGTTAGGAACTTTGGCTAAAAACCCTGAAATTTCCATTCATTCTCTGTAATGCACCATTATTTATAATAAGGGCTGTGTCTCTCAAGTTAGTAAACCATTCACTAAAACAGTCTTTTTCTACAAATTCCTTTTCAGAGAACTTTTGTTCACAACTGGCTTTAGGGGTTAGCCAAGTAATACTGAAATCTCAGTTTTAAAATAATAGCTGATGTGTTATATTATTTGATCTTCATTCACATCAACCCTCTGAGTTTGGACTTAAAGTCCATGACACAGAAGGGCCCCATGCCTCCCTGCCAGGGTGGTCCCAGTAGAGTCCCTTACGGGCATCCACACTGCCTGTGTCAGGCAGTTGTTCTCAGGATTGAGCAAAAAGAGGAAAATATGCTTTGGTAGTTTCAAGTACTATATACATACTATTCTCAATAGTATCTAGACATTGGATGTTGTATCTTATTTCCTTAAAGGCCCACAGGTTACAAAATGTGGACATTGAGATTGTGAGTATGGACAGAGGTATACAGGGTTTAGAACTTGAGCTCAGGCCTGTGCGGATTGGAAGGGCAGTGGTTAAGATACAAGTTGGCCATTGGACCCCAAACTGTTTAGGTAAGTTTTCCACTTTTGCCCAAGGATTGCTCTCTAGACAATGACCTTATAGAGCAACTAGCACAGTTTTGTTGTTTTAAGGTTCATTTCATGCAGAAGAGAAAAATAAAAGAGATTTGGGAATGTGAGGGAAAAAGAAAGGAGAAAAGAATTGCTCATGATATTCGGACTGATTTTCGTTACTACTAAATTAAAATTACAACTGCATTTGAACTGACATCTTCCCTTCACAGTGTGCTAGTACACATGATAAATACTCTAATTTTCTAGATGTAGAAATTCTAGATGACACATCATTAGTAGGCATATCCTTGCGGCCATGCGCTCACAGGGGTACACAAGAGTGTGGAGGCTTATGTAGCACATTTGGGATTTGATTTTTTCTTTTTTATTTTGTGCTTTTGTTTATTTGTTTTGTTTGTATAATCTCTCAAATCCAGCCACAGCCTGTTCTTTTTAACATTAATCTTGTTTGCCCTCCGCCCATTCCCCCAATTCTCTTTTTGCACAATGAGACCTCAGTGGGTGTAGAGGGTGGAGTAAAGCAGGAAAGAATCTATTAGATTATAACATTTTATGGGTTGTCAAAGCTCTAATGACATTAGCCACCTAACTGCAAGGTAAAAACCTTTGTGGTGTTATATAACAGGTTGCCATGGGCTTGCCAAAGCTTTGTGAAATAAACAAGAGAAAGGAGCTGAAAATACCCACAGCACACATCTGTCCCCCACTCCCGAGTGCCTCCCACCACCCATGGACATTTCCTTCCGGCTTATTAGTCCCTGAAGGGCATTTTTAATATAAAATGTATATAAAGTCTCCCCAAATCAGAAAGGTCTCCAAGTCTCCGATTTAATTGGAATGGAAAATGCTAACTAATTGGCATCAAAATTTGATTTGTGGGAGAAACCTCCTTTTTTGTTGGAAACACAACAGTGTGTCTGGAAATACAAGCCTAGTCCTTCAAAAATCATCTGTGAGCACCGCCGAGGAATCAATTAAAGTTGATTTGGCATATCTGCTTTTGACAAATATAAAGAAATCTCTGATTAGGCAGAGAAGAAAAGAAGCTTTCTTTCTCTTTCTTGCTCTCTCTTCCTCTCCCTTTCCTCTGCCTCTTCCTCTCTTCTCCTCATTTCCCTTTAAAGGCAGTAGGTGTCAGAAGGGGGTGGGTAGTGATATGCAAAACACGGCCTCCATAACCAAAGTAGCCTGCAAAATTAGGTGTCAGCATGCAAAGCTTATTGATGTATGAATGCGGAAAATGAAAGGCGGCAGTAGACAGCCGGGGCTAAAGGTGAGACAGGCACAGCGAGAGCAGCTGTAGATCCACGTCAAGGTGTTGCTATATGAGCTCGGGTTTTTTCTGGAGGGCCACAGCCTAACAAGGTAAGCCTGGCCATGAAATGATGGAACAATACAATATAGGCACACACAGTGTGAATACCAAATAAATTGACACGGTGTCTCACCCCCCCTCCCCCTGCACTGCAACCCCCCTTCAAAGTATGCCTGTGTATTCATTAATAAATTCATATTCTGAGTTTTCAATAAAAGAAGAAAATGCAGTGTAAACTGGAGTTACTTAGTGACACCCAGCTCATTGCTTTTTATTGTTGCTTGCAGCTAGGAAGCCTTCACAGTGCACTAGTAGAATTTATTACTGTCTGTCTCTGTGGCAAGTTGGCGAAGTGCGCCTTTTGAAGAAAATTGACCCACACTTCATGAATATGATGAAAAATGCCAATAACACTACAAAGACGAAGTTCTTGACATTACTCTACAAAGAGCTAAAAGACAGTAATGAAAGTATTGCAATTACAAATCATTACCTCCTCTCCAGCCAATCGCCAGCTTCCTTCTTTTTTTTTTTTTTTTCTTTTTCTTTGGACCACTCTCAGGCTCTGCCGCAGCCCCAGGTGCTGTTTTGCACAGCATGACGGGACATGGAGGGTGTGAGGGGCTCCAGCTGACTTCTCAAAGAAGAGAGGAGAAGAGAGGAAAAGAAGGGAAGGGTGGGAGGGGCTGCGACAGAGGCGCCCCTCCTTCTGTACCTGGACAAAGAAGGTAAAAATCAAATGTTCTTACAGCCAAAGGTCAGACGGTCATGACCTTCTTGTGTGGCCTCTTCCATCTGAAAAGTGGGATTGAGAACACCTGCTTTATTTTTTATTTTTTTGGCTGAAACTGCTCTCCCTCTTGCCTGGGCCCATTTTATTCTGGGTTAAGGGAAAGCACCTTTAATCTTTTATCTTTTGTTATTTGTTAGATATCCGTTTCAGACATTGGCAAATAAATTATCAAAAAAATGTATCAATGTGTTTTCAGCATATGAAGGTGGCCTATTTTCTCCTCCTAAAGGTGAGGATGAAAAGGGCAAAACATGGGGCGGTGGTGGGGGAGGGAGGGAGAGAGACACTAACTTTATAACTTTAGACTTCAACATATCTTAGCAATGAGGGCCCTCCCTCTTGTTTCAACAATTTTCTGGCATGTGCCTTCTGTTGAGTGTGCTTATACTGTTGATTCTCAAGAGTATTCGTTTGCTTTGTTTTTTATTTATTTGGGGTGCGTGGAGGGGAGGTCCATGAATACATGCATTTCCCGACTTACAAAATAGCCTATTTATAAATAGCCCTTGTACTTAAAAGAGGATAATGGCTCATCTCACCTAGAATGATGGCAGAATTATCATGTGCTTCTGCTATGATAGAGGCTATTAAAAATATTGGAAGAAATCTACTCCTTTATAGGGAGTATGTGAAGCAGAAGTAAGGGAAAAATTATGAAGAAAAGGAACAGCTTCAGGGAACTGCTGTGGGGAGAGGAAAAAAAACCCAAAGAAGATGGATAAGGTTGGGCAGAGTTATTTGTGGTGGTCCCCCTGCCTCCAGACTCCTACCTCTTGCTGAAAGGTTCCTTTTGCTCTGTGATACTTCTAGGAAGTCTATTAACTGGAGATTCAGTGTGATTCTGCGAGACCCCATTAAAAGGCAAATTCTTCTAGGAAGGATAGGAAGCTAGAAGTTATTCATGTATTGGTATGAAATGGCTACATCAGATTTGCTTTCTTTTAAAAATCTAGTTATGCCTTTGGCCATAGAATATAGGGTGTTTTGCATCATAGAACACTGAAATAGGAAGAGGGAGGAGGTTATATCTAGGTGACCTGGACAGTACAGAGATAGAATTCCCTGGATGGACTGAGTTTGGGGAAGAAGAATAACAGATGACAACAGAGATACCTGAGAGAGAAGGTGGAAGTGGGGCTCAAATAACGGAGCCCATTTCAGCCTGCTGCCCTTGACCAGAAAATGGAGAGAAAACTTATCTTCCTGTTCTCTTCCTCTTTTCTTCTATATTACTTGTTCCTTTTCCCTTTCCCTGAACCCAAAGTGTAGGTTAATTGTAATATTATCATAAATCAACTTTTGTGGACTAGCCTGAAGACCTGGGGATCAAAGACACCAAAAAAATGTATTATGGGTTCCCCAAACTCCACTTATTAATTATAACTCACACTCTCAGCACAGGATGGGTACTGTGACCTTTGGGGAACAGTTGGCTATGGGGGAGGGGTCATAGGGAGCCATACTTTATATATATTTGCAAAATTGAGGAATAACTATGACCATTTGATCCATTGCCCTTCCTTCAGGCAAGAAAATGCTTATACATATACGAAATGCACTAAAAATTTATAGGTTCATTTCATCTTTTAAAGAATCTATTGTATCTATTAACTTACTTGCGTTTCTTATAGCTGAGAACACAGAGGTCCCATAATCCCTGCTTAAGGACCATGTTGTCAGCTGAGGACCTGCTGCGAAGATGATGCCCTCTGGTGTACATAGCATCGCACCTCTCTACCGCAGCTGGGGTGTCCATTACCAATAGACTAAGTCCTTACCTTCTCCTAAGACTCAGAAACCTTTGCATAGGGTGTTCCAGAGAACTCCCATAGACTGATCAAAGTTGACATGCCAGAGTAGACCTATTTGTCATATTTGAGCTTCCTCAATTAATTCAATCTTCATACTCCCCCAGTAAAACATTCTCCATAGGAATAGCAATTGGCCAGTGCATCTCCTAAAGGGGGAACCAAAATCTCTGAGTGGTCAAACTAATAGCATAAGGTATTCTTATTTCTTTTATTCATACCTTCATTCCACATAAACATAGGGAGTGCCTACTGTTTCCCAGGAACTCCTTTGGGCCATGTTGACACTACAGTGAACCCCTCTAAAGTTTGCACATAAATCGGGTCCAAGAGGCTAAGCATGCTGCCTTATACATATCTGGAAACTAGAGCAGGTTCGTCTCAATGGAAGATAAAATTATGAGGACCCATCTTTCTCTGTAGGGCAGCAGCACAGTAGAAAGAACCTATGGAAACAAATCCAAGATAACATGGGGGGTCCTGACTAAAACCCAGATTAGTATTAAATGGAAGATTTACAACAAATTATTAGCTATAAAAGTACATAAAGGAATATGAGAGTGGCAACTACTAAGCAGCAGAGCTTGGGGTGCACAGACAAATAGGACACAAATTATCTGCGAATACCTATGCTGCAAAGTACGTGCAGCCATCAGAAGCTTTTACACGTGGTCTTCCACCTTCTGTGCGAGTCAGAACATGCCAAATCCTCTCTTCTAGAAAGTAGTAAAATGAGGCTGGAGAAGGAAGCTGGAAGGATTTACTAAAGAGGAAAACTGTATCACTGGTTATACTTCAGGGTCTGGCAAAATATTGGTGCTTAATAGACAATGATTAAATCACATTGCAGAGGATCAGAGGATCAGAGGAAACTGGGATTCCTTGAGAGAATTTTTGATCTAGTCCATTTTTAGCTCCAAAAATTCAGCCTGGACCCTTGCAAAATGTAGGTAATTCAGTGGAAGTTTGATAAATGGAATTGAATTTGACACGACACCAGAGCACTTGCATGAAAGGACAAGGACGGAGTAACTAAGTATTATAGACCATGGTAATAAATATTGGCAGATACTTATAGAGGTTTCTTCCCCCCCTTTCTTTTATACTTCAGTGACCTCATATATGAGTTAGATGAATACCTGGTTAGGCTGCTGTAACAAAAAATTCTGAACTTCAGCAGCTGAACACACACAGAGTCTATTTCTCACTCATCTAACAAGCTCATGTGGGTACTCCTAGTTGTCAGGAAGCTTTCCTCTATTTAGTATAAGACTATTTCCATTTTATGGTTTTGCCATCTGTTATGGCCTGGGCGTCCTCTATAATCAGTCAGCAGACAAGGGAAGAGAGTGTTTAAAAGATACAAAACTGAACATTCCATCGATAGGAATCCCTTCCTACCCCATCTTAAGAAGGCTGGGGGTGAGATGGAGGTGGGGCTGGGTGCTGAACACCACCTTCCTAGTGGGAACTGTACACTGTGGAGCACAGCAGGAAGTTTGGTGGCAAGTCAGCCACGTGGCACACATAGGTCAGTGGGCCTCAAGCAATGGGTGGTAGTGGCAGCTTCAAGTATGGTGTCATTAAGTAATCAGATCTTCCTCACCCTCTGCCACAGACACAATTTCACCATTAAACATACTTTTAGCTTATTCTTCTTACAGACTCTCACTCAAATTTAAACAATGCAGAGAAACAATAGCATATCCAGGTAGTTCATGTTAAGGGTGGCAGTGACAGAATGCTGACCCCTTGGCCATGTCACAGAGAAAATAAACGGTGAGGCAGCAGACATTAGAATCTGACCGGGGTCTTTCTCAATGGTCATCCCCCAGGTAGAATGGTCATCCCCCAAAAAGAATAACATGTCTTCAGGAAGCTGTCTTTTCTATTCATAAGAAGACATTCCTCTCATGTCTGCTAGAGAGGTGCTCTTGACAAAGCAAGTAAGAAAAGTCCAGGGGACATCTGTGCCAGTACCAGCCTTTCTTGTTGAAGCTCCAGTTGGAGAATCTTCACAAGCACTTCTCAAAGTCTGTTTAACCTGGAGGCAGCAATGTTCTCCACCTTGTGTACGTTGTCTGTCTTCACACTATTGCCACCCTTTTCAGGGTGTTCAGAGTGTGTCTGAGTAGGAAACAGGATATCTGTGCAAAGTGTGATCACTGGGCTGTGGTCTGAGAAGCTCCTACAGGTGGCTGAAACAAGAGTTAAAAAGCCATTAACAAGAGTGTCATAAAGACTGAGACTCACTTTGGTCTAAAAAATGATCTCCACCCTTCTTTACACTCTCCTTTGCCAGCTTACCCTGTGTTAAAGTTGTCATTCAAAAGCTATGAAGACAGTCTGATTGTGGCATTGGGGTACTTTTTGTGGGTTCATTAGCCTTCCATCTTTCTTGCGCTTGAATTTGGTGTAGATGTTCTGAATAGTTTCCACCGAGGTGGTGACATTTTCATGAGTGGGCAGGGTAGGTTATCTTGCTTTCTTAAGCTGAGTGCTCAGGAAGGGGCCAGTTTCACTGCTCTAAAAACATGCTTCCTGGTGGAAATAAACACCCAAGAAGAATGAAAGAATGTAGAGATTTGTTGGCAGTTCTGGGTCAAGGTAAGTCAGTAGTTATATATTTTTCCTATTTAGAATTACTCTGGGGAGAGACTGGCCTCGGGTGCTTAGGAAACTGGCTACACCTCCTTGTATACTTGGCCATAGCAATTTAAATGGGTTTGTCTACATGACTTCTAATATTTCAGGCCATTTCTTGCTTTGTAAATAATGCAGCTTCCCCCTCAAGTTTTGCATTTGCTCTAAACTAGCTGACCATGATGTCTTGGCTAATGCCTTTTAATATCAAAGCCTTGTACATCTAGTGCTTGGTTAATAACAGGGAAAAAGCTCCAGTGACTCACCTTGACCTCAAAGGGAAAAAAACATCCTTTTAATAATCTGGGAGTTTATTTGGATCGAAGGCATGCTACATGTTACACAGTCTTCTTGTAGAGCTGCACAGGTTGCAAAGCAGCACCCTTGTTTTTTATGAAGTCAGCAAAGATGCACCAGGCCAGACCCTCTGCTTCTCTGAGTCTTCAAATTCATCTTTAATACGTAATCCACTAGTAGAGCTGAAACCCTCCCTAAGTTTAATAGGCTTTTCTCTGAGAACTTTTCTCAATCTATAACCTTTGTTGCAATTAAAGTTCAAGGTATGTTTTCTAAACATCTTCAAGAAGGTGTGTCCAACTATTCTCTAGGAGTCAATTTACAATCTCCTATGTCTCATTGCTTCAAACATCCTCCCTGACTCTGAACTGGGAACTACCTGCCAGTAGGGAGGACTACATCCATTAGTGCTGAATGCTTACAAGTCAGATTGGTTGAACAAATGAATGGAAGAAGCCACAGGCTATCAAGCAGGGGGTGATTTTGCCCCAGGGGATACTGGGCATTGTGTGGAGACCTTCCTGGGTGTCACAGCTGGGGTGGTGGAGGAGCGCTACCTTCTCTGGAGGCTAGAGGCTGTGATGGGGCTAACATCCTATGGTACACAGGCACCTCAACCAAGAATTATCTGACCCCAATGACAATATTGCTGAGGTTGAGAAACTCTGCCATGCTCATCCTGCAACATGGATTCAAAAACGTCTGGAAGATGGCAGTTGATCTCTGGAAGATTCATTATGCAAATATTCATCAAACAGTTTTCACGTTGAAATCCAACCAACTCCTCCACTCAAAGAGCCTCTGATGTTTTCTTGTTCTGTATCCCATCTCCGTCTTGCCTGTTCCCCTACCCTCTTCTTTTACCATTTTTTCATTTATGGGGAAAATGACAACACACATTGCAAGAAAGAATGTCAAGAGGATGGCCCTTTCTAGTTACTAATTTAATTGTAGTATGTCTTTTCCAAGCTGTTCCTTCTGAAGATAAACATGCTTGTACTGTAAGTGCTGCCCTGCCCGGCTTGGAAAGCCCTTTGGAGGTGGGCATGGAAGGTAAAGAGACACACTCACAGCATGTTTACTCTAGTGATGCTCTCAAAAGCATTGGAGATTTTAAACATATGCTTCAAGCATCTCTCTATCGTCACACTGCTGCTAAATTGTGAAAAAGCTGTAAATAGAAATAATGAACTCAGTTTATTTTTAATTAGAAGGCTGATGCTTATAGCTGCAATTGTGACACTACCAAGCATGTCTTCTTTTCACTTGGAAGGGAAGAACAGAGAGTTCCTAGGGTTTTGAACTTGAGCCAGGTTCCCAGAGTCCTCTGGTCTCTGAGCCCTTGCAAATCCCATGCCTTTCAGTGGCATGGAGTCATAGGATGATTCTCAGTTTTACTCAGTAATGTTGTTAGACACAGCAAGAAATGCTCTTATTTCATGATGTTAGAAATAAGAAACATGTAGAAGAGCTATTTTGTTTTTCCTTTGCCTTCATATTTTATCATGAATATCCATCCTTCAATAAAATTTATAGAGTCATATTTAAATTGTTTTTTATTTCAAGGATAGTTTCTTTTAAATTTTTAGGCATGTGGATGAGAGTAATGTTATCATGTTGCTCACTATCTCCCAAGCAAACTTTATTCTGAGAATATAATTATTTATTTGCAGATGACATTTCTAAGGCTCAACATTCCCCCCGCCCCCCAGCTGTGAGTTGACATGAATAAACAGAGTTAGCCTGGCATCTTATTATTTTAGAACCACCTGGATTGTCAGAATTGTCATTGTTGGTATCTCGACCGTCTAAAATACAATGGAACAAATACCCAGGTCAGCAGTGCCCAACTTGGAATTTGCTGGTAGTCAGACAGTGAGTAGCCACATAAAGATTTAACTCTAGGTGCACCCATGTGTTCCCCCAAATGCTGCGGTTTATAAAACACTACCTGCTTTGGTAGTGATATTTTTCTCCTCTTCCTCAATATTTGAATTTTTCCCCTACTGCATAAACTTTTCCCATTCTGTAATGGATGCCAAGCTTAAAGTGCAATGATCTATAGAAAGAAAATGTAACTATTTTACATTTGTAATATAGTGAGAATGTTCAAGAAAAGAGTTTGAAGGAACATGAAAATCAGCATGTTTCACTGCTCCTTCATTTGGTTTAAATGGATATACTAGGAGGAAAAAGGGTTTAGAGAAGAAGAGATGTTAATATAGAACTGCATGGTCCAACGTGGCAGCTGCTGGTCACATGTGCCCCTGGACCCCTTGAAGTGGGATGCCTCCGAATTGAGATGCAATATAAGTATGAAACACACACCAGATTTCAAGGCTTAGTATGAAAAGAATTGTAAAATATATAATTAATAACATTGTATACTGATTACATATGGAAATGGTTATATTTTAGACAGATTAAATAAATATAAAGTTAATTTTACCTTTTTTTTTAACTTTTTCAATAAAAAATAGAAAACTCACACACTTGTGTATGTGGCCCACATTTGTGACTTGTTGAGTAGCACTGCTTTGAAATGCTGTTCAGGAATGGCCTGGCTCTCCAGAGTGTATTTCAGTAGCCTACAAATAAGAGATTTAAATGTGCCATAGTCGGGCTTAACCCAAACTGTACTGTAGCTTTGAGCTCCATGAGTAGTAAATTCCAATGTCACATAAAAACCCAACCAGGGGCTCAGAATATTGAGTAATTGAGCCTTTAAGTGTCAGTGGGTGGATTATAATGTGTCCCTGAAAACTGTAACATTAAACGCAAAGTATTCTTGGAATGTGAATTTCTTCAAGAAGAAGTTTCTTGACTTTTGGAAGACTCTCCAAAGGATCCCTGACCAACACTTGCCATCTACAAATCTGGGGACCACGATTACTGCAGAATTGAGTAGGGACAAGTGTCTACTGCTGGAGCTGGGCAACCTGGTGTTTATTGCCTTGATCCCCATTGAAGATCACTGACCCACGCTGAGAACTCTCAATATCTTGGTGCCTTTCTCTTCTTTGTCCTTGATGGGTTACTATTGCTTTAAGAATAAAGCACATGTGTTCTAGGATGGCACTTGAGGCTGACTGTATGTGAATATTTTCTTATTTTATATCCATGTATGTTTCCCCACAAAAGTCTACATAATGTTCTTGAAGTCTAGTTTCCATTTAAAAGCTGTGCTTCTTTGTAAATGCTATTTCCTCTTCTTGAAATTCCTTCCTTATCAACTTTTGCCAATCTAAATTCTACTTGACATTAAACTGAAATATAAGAGAGGACTGGAGAACATATTTGCTTATTCCTTATTAGGTTGGTGTATCAATCATGCAAAGACCTCTAAAAGTCATTAAGAAAATGAAATAAAATGAAATGGGAATAAAATAAAAAAATAAGAATAAAAACTTGAAGGGCTATCAAGCTATGAAGAGTAAACATGAAAAGATGTTCCATCAGTAAGAATATTTTATTTAAATTTTGATGTTCTAGATACTACTATGTTGAACTAGTCACATAGGCTAATCATTTAATCCCAGTGTTCCTTCCCACTAAAACTTAAATAAGTGCAAATAAAAACTACTTAAAAAGTCACTGTTAGTGATGGTAGGGACAGGAGTACTATCACGTAAAATCAGTGAGGTGGTGAATTGTGCAATCTTTTTGAAAGCTCATTTTTTATTCTCTAATGAAACATTTAAATGTACTTTATGACCTAGAAATCACACTTCTAGGAATACCTCCTACACAAATATTAAGAAAAATGCATAAAAATGTAGTTGCAAAGTTTTCATAGTGGTAATCTGGACTGGCTAAATAAATTCTGGGATAATCTTATAATATAGTTATAAAAAAGAATCAAATTAACCATTGTGAATTATTTTATGAAAAGATAAGAGTTATGAATTGGAAAACATATACAGTATAACATGTATAGCTTGATTTTATTTTTTAAAACAAAGTTTATGCCCATATGTTTATCTGTACTACTACTACTGTATTTGAGGGCTTACCATGTGCCAGAAACTGCTTATATTAATTTTTTCCTTTCATTCTTAAAACAGACCTACACTATATAATTTTATTAACTCTACATGTTAGAAAAACAATACACAGAGAGGTTAAGAATCTAGACTAAAGACATGCAGCTAGTTGGTGGGTGAGCTGAGACTAGAGGCTGGCAGTTAGATTTCAGAGCTGGTCTTTTTAAATTGCCTGTATGTTGGGGGGGGGGGCAAGAGGGACACATTATATAAGAGCAGATTATAAATTTGGAGTTATATGCATTGCTCTGTTAACCCTTTGGAATCTGGGAATGAAAGCCAGGAAGAGACTTACCTTTTTGCTCAATAGACTTCAGTAGAAGAAAGAGCGATGGTCAAATTATAAAGGACTTATATATTGTTTTCTTTTTCCCCCAAATATAAAGAACTTACATTTTGTGCTTATCTATATTTTCAAGTATCACCTAATTTTTATATATTAAAATACTTTCTATTGACTATTTTTCAAAAAGGTGATGCTTTTTAAAATTGGGAGCTTATCAATAAGTGTTGTTTAGAAGTTTTAAGAGTCAGCTCAGTTTTTGTGACGCGCTCCCAGTCTTCTCAGTACAAATCATCAGTTCTCTTATGACCTTTCCCCCACGGGGCCTTGTGTTGTATTCGTTTTGATTACATCTTTCTCCTGCCTCAGAGAGGAAGCTGATTGAAGGCAGGGATGGCACCTTCTAAACACTGAGCTGTTGTTTGTCCAGTGGCTGGGGGTGGAGTGGGCAGAGGAAGAAAGGTATGACCACTGCCTACGAGGGATGGTCACCTGGAGCTTCAGCTTCCTTGCTGTGTTGTACCTTAATATCCCAACAGGAAGAACTGCCAGCACCTCTCAAAACTGTGTGCGCTGTGCCTAGCTCGATGCCAAGATGAAACAGGGCCAAAAATTCCAGTGCCGTTTAATGTGACTTTCTTGGCACAACTTTGAACTTAATAATGGGAAGAAATGTGGCAAGTCAATTCTTTGAAAATTTATCAGCCTTGAGTGGGGATGATGAGAAATGGTCTAATTGTAGCAGAAACGTAAAGTTTAGGAGCAGCATTAAAAGGCCAACCACTCTACTTCAGCCTCCTATGAAGATGAAACAATCCATGAACAAAATGAAAGAATATGTCAGAAGCTGTCAGCATAATGCCTGGCACTGAGGCAGCATTCCAGAGAGGGGCCTGTGTGCATATATATATCAAAGGAGTACCGCTCCCATCAGTTTTCGTAGTAACTGTTGGTAGGAAAAGAAAAAAGCTCATAGAATGCTTTATTATTTGATATAATTCGAAAATTTTACTCAAAACATGCTGTAATAGAAGAAAGAAAAAAAAAGGAAATGGAACTCAATTATTGATCTGCTCATATATTCTTTCTCTATCTCCACCCTTAAATGTAAGGGATTGATTAGCTAACTGGGAAAGGAACCACACTTCCAAATTATCAGTTTGATGCCACTGTAAATTTGGAATGATTATTTCTTTAAAAATGACTGTGCTAAATTGAAAGTACAAGCTGTATCTCAAGCCCTGGGCAGCAGACTTGACTGGTGATAGCCACAGGCAGAATCAGCCTCCTTGGTCTGCTGATCCTAGCTTAACCCCTGAGTGCCCAACTAGGTTTCAGTGGACGAGCCAAGGAGTGATACTTGCAGTGCTTTTCAGTGCAGATATGCTTTCTGCAGAATCACTCAATTAATTACAATCGTCCTGCTCTCCAAAGCATGGCCACTAGTAGACTAGGGAGCGTGGGCCTGTGGAGGTTTTATTTATTTATTTACCCTTTAGAGACAGAGTCTCACTATGTTGCTCAGGCTGAACTCCTGGGCTCAAGCGATCTTCCTGGCTCAGCCTCCCAAGTAGCTGGGACTACATGTGCCTCCCACTGTAGAGTATTTTCAACCTGAGTTTACAGCAGTCAAGTCAATCAATGAACTCTCTTCTTTAATATTTAATCAGGGGACAGGAGCTTCCATGTCACAGAATCTCATTATTCAGGAGAGAGACACTGAGTTTTTATGGTCTTCATCAAAAAGAAGAACAGCAAGCTGTGTTTGCAGGGCAAGCACAAGCAGCGCTGATATTTCCTCCACTGCCAACGACGTATCTCTGCTCCAGCAAGGGCCAGGATATTCCTCAGAACTATTTTGACTGAGCTGATTCCTCAAACTCAGAAGTAGAACACCTGTTTGTAGTACATGCTGTGCTATAAGTCATTTGTTGAAGAGTACTGATGAATGAGACAAAAAGGAGAAGCAGAAGGTGCACGAGGAGGAAGGAGAAGGTGAGGAGGAAAAGGAGAAGACTCGTCATGGGGATACAAACATCAATGGTTTGGTCCCTGTCTTAGGTTGACTGAATGCAGAGTGATCTTACCCGTCTTTGGCAGATTTTTAAGCATCAAACAGTTGGCTTGGGAAATTTAGATTGCAACACGAGATCTCCTAAAAAGTCTTGTGTGGCAAATCCAATGAAGTTCCAGTAGAAGTTGTGGAAGAATTCACCAAAAAGTTCCAGGACATCGCTAGCAGTTTTAGAGATGATAACATCTTTAACAAGGGCAAGTGCAGACTCTTTTTCAAGGTGATGCCTGGCAGGAGCCTTGTCATGAAGGGTGACAAATGTAAGAGCAGAAAACATTGCAAAGAACTTTTTCTACTTTGTGCTAGCTCAACTGGAGAGAAACTAAAGCCCTTGATGACTGGTAAATTGGCAAAGCTGCACACATTTAATAAGCTGAAGCCCAAAGACCTCCCTGTCACTTGGAGATCAAAAAAAATGTGCATGGATGAATGGAGCCCTATTTGAAGAGTGGATAAGGGGTATTGAGAAATGAAGAGGAAGAAATGGTCTATTCTGCTGAAAGTAGACAACTGTCTGTCTTGGACACCTGCAATTTAAATCATCTCACAACCCTGACACTGAAATTCTTGCCCACAAACACAACTTCAGGAATCCAACCTCTTGACCGAGGCATCATCAAAACATGTAAAATGCACTACCAAGCCCAGCTCCTGCAGTGGGTCATTACTAAAACATACTCATGTGGTCTACCTTTGGAGGCAACTTCATCTGCTGCATCAATTAATGCTCTGGATGCTGTCCTCTGGATTAATTCTGCTTGGAGTAAAGCTCAGCCAGAAATGAAACAGAAGTATTTCAAGAAAGTTGAATTTGTCACAACCCAAGAGCACAATGTTTTGGCCCCAAGAGACAGTCCATCTCTTGTGGCATTATTTGAAAGAGTAGATGTTGAAGGTTTTGTTGCAATGGATGCTGACGTGGCAACCTGTAATGAACCTGATTCACAGGCAATTTTCCAAGTGATACTGACCAAAGTACAGACCTATGTAAAGGTGCATGAAGCAGCTGATGAAGTGGAAGAAGGAAACGAGGATGACACAGAAATTGCAGAGACTCCAAAAGAAGAGGATGTCAGTCTTCTGATAATGAAGTTGAAGTCATTTGCTGTGGAAAAATGCCCAGGTATGCTGAATGGTGTGGTCAGCTTTGAGAGTGCTTTCTCCACTTAGGTTTGTAATAAGAATAAGAAACAGACCAAGACTGACTCTTTTTTCAGAAAGAATAATAATAAATCATGAAAGAACAGTAAATGTATTGATTCCATATGACACTATGTGTAACATTTTACTGTTTTGATTATGTATGAGTTTGTGTGATATTAAATAAAAGCTGTAGAAAAGGGTAAATACTTGTATGTGTCAATACAGTAGGCTTAGATCTTTATGTTGAGAAACACCTCTGTATGTTATGTTGACCAGTTTGTTATAGTCCTTTGGGCTGTCAACTTACAAAGGAATTTGGTAATCAAAGAGAATGAAGAACTGACTCATGCAATAGCTTAGAAGAACCTTGAAAACGAGTGACAGAAATTAGTCATAAAAGACCACATATATATGAAATCTGGAATAGGCAAATCCATAGAGACAGAAAATAAATTTTTGGTTATCTAAGCCAATTTTATTTTTGGATTGCTCATTGCTAATGTATAGACGTGCAATTGATTTCTGTATATTGATTTTGTATTCTGCAACCTTGATGAACTTATTTATTAGTCCTTTAGTGCGCTCCTCAGGATTTCTGCATACAAGATACTTCACTTCCAAATGGAGATAGTTTTATTCTTTCCTTTTCAACCTGGATTCCATTTATTTATTTATTTATTTATTTATTTATTTCCTTATTTCACTGGCTAAAACTTCCAATTTTATGTTGAATAGAAGAGACAAGAGCAGATGTCCCTGCCTTGTTCCCAAGGAGGAGAGAGGTGAGTTTTCGTAGATGCCCTTTATTAGATTGTGGAAATTTTCTTCTGTTCCAACTTGGTTAAAGATTTTTTTTTTTTTTTTTTATGTGAAATGTAAATGTCATGCCACGGTGACTGGGAAAATGCCAGGAAGGCTATGTTGAATATTGGGATGAAAATGTGTTAAATGGTTTATGAAGCTAGCATATGATGCCCCATGATCATATCAATGTACACAGCTATGATTTAATTAAAAAAAAAAAAACATTAAAAAAAAAAAAAAAGATTTGTACTTTTACAAAACACTTGATGAAAACAAGAGTGGAGGTTTCTAAAGCAAAGCGGATTTTATTAGGCTGCTTAATATCAGTATTTATAGCCAAATTGTTTCCCAATTGACTTTGCAATCCTCATTCGTGATTCATAATTCTTGGTGAATAATTGCAATGATTATCTGCTTAATGAGTCAATAATTCCCCCCCTCTCTCTTCCTCTATCTTTATTTTCCTTTTGGTAAAACCTTGCGTTCAATGCTGTGTATGCCACAGAAAGTCAGTCCATCAGGGAAGTAAATTCCCCATCCTCAGATCGCCAGGCCCCGACACAAGAAGCAATGTTCCCAGTGTGAAGCTGAGCAATATGTACAAATGAGTCTATAAGCGATCTTCCTTATTTCAGATAAACGTACAGAGTGAAGTTTGTTTGTTTTTGAGACGGAGTCTCCCAGTGTTGCTAGAGTGCCGTGGCATCAGCCTAGCTCACAGCAACCTCAAACTCCTGGGTTCACACCATCCTCTTGTCTCAGACTCCCAAGTAGCTGGGACTATAACAAAGCAAATTTCTATGACCGAGCTGGAGTGATATGTTGTTAGTTATGTGTGCGTACGTCATACACATATAAATCACTTTCTAACAAAACTCTAAGTAATATAAGTAACTAGACTCAACCCACTATTATCAACGTGGTTGTGTCTGTTTGGATTTTCCTGGAAGCAATTCCTTTAATCCACACCCAGATTCCTTCAGTTAATCTATATCAGTCCAACTTGATGGCCCCACATGTGAGAATCAAGCAATCTTCTGGGAGGACACCCTCATTCATAGAGCTCCTGCAGGGGGATGTTCGGACTCTGAAATTTGAACAGGGTAAAATTTCAGTTTGGCTCCTGATACCACCCAACATGATAGAGCCAGCAGCTATTAAAATGCTTCATCTCTCCACAGCACAATTTCTTTGAATTTATAATGGCAGTCATCCAGCTGTCCTCTTCACATGTTGTTTGGGTAATTAAATGAGACAAATACTATCAAATACAGCACTTTCCCCCCCTGACACATAGTAATTGTTCATGTCGCCCGTTAACACCACTTATCCACTCCCTCCGTATCCCTTTAGTTCCTCATAGTTCCATGGAGAAGTTAGATCTGTTTCTCAGCTTCTTCACCTGATCTGGCAAGAGAAAAGATTGAAGCCATCACTTCTGGTCACTCTTTTTGTCTCCCCGTCTGTGAGAATGTGTGGCTCGTCTAATGAAACCATGTTATCGCTGGATGCCTCAGCTTGAGAAGGCTTTACCTTAACTCTTTCTTATGGTCTCTTAGTCTTGTGCCTAAATGCCAAAGAAGTTTGACAATAGGCAAATGCTGTTTTTTCTTCCAGCTGAGGAGCTAAGTCAGGCAGGGCCACACTGCTGGTCAGACTGCTTTTACATCTGGGAGGAAGTACGAGGCCTCTTCTAGCCTCAGCACATGCCACAATCTCCAAATCCAATTTATTAAAACTGGTAACGTAGTATCTATTTCACTCAGTTTCATGCACATATACTCTGTCAGCCTGAACCCTAGAAAGGAACAGGAATGAGAGGTTTTAAACTTCATTGAACTTCACCCTGAACTTTCGAAATACCCTGTAGATATATTAGACACAAGTTAGATGCTGTGTACATAAAAACTCAGTATATAACAGGTTATGTAGAAGCTGTAGCTCATATTATTCAATCACAAGTGAAAGAGTGGCAATCTTCTACAAGATGATTTTGCATCTCTTTGTACCATCTTTACTTTTTTAAAATTTCAGATTAATGTAAGGGTACCTACATTCTTTGCGTTTGTTAGGATAAGTCTGAGTTGTGCTTGAGTCCTTCACACGGGAAGTGTGCCTTATATACCTACATCATACCTGAGCCCCTTCCTCCCCCTTTCATGAATTTAATTCGCTTTTTTCTCTTGTGTGGACCTGTAGTTGTTCATCGAATAATTTTAAACTGCACTCATTCATAAGCTGCTTAGATATTATCTAACAAAGTAAAACAAGTAAACAATAAATAACGACATAGGCTTCAGGGGAAATACAAGAAGGAAAAACTGGCCACAAGGAGGGTCCTGAACTTGTAGCTGGGGTGCTGCGTGAAGGGCTGGAATGGGTGAAGTCCATGAACTGGATTTCTTAAATCTTGGTTAACAGAGTACACTAGAGCATGGGGTTTTTTTTGTTTGTTTTAAAATAAATTTCATTGTATATGTTTGAGGTTTACAACATGTTATAGTAAAATTGTTACTGTAATGAAATGTATTAGCATATCTATTATCTCACAGAGTTACTTTTTAATTTATCCAATTAGTTAACTAATCAGCTGAAATCAACTTAACAAAAGTCCTTAAGGCCATACCACTCTGTCAAGTGTAAGCCTCATGTTGTACATTCATTTGTAGACTCGTTCACCCTACATGTCTTTTATCTTGTATTCTACACCTTCCCATTTCTTCTGCTCCCCATCCCTTGTGGTAAGTACTCTTTTATTTTTCATCTCTGTATGTTTGATTTTTATTTTGTTAAGATTCTGAATCTAAGAGAAATCATGCAATATTTTTCTTTCTGTGCCTGGTTTATTTCACTAACCTTCATGTAAGCAAATGTTTTTCAATCCAGGCCAAAAAACAAGTGGTAGAGCTGACTTTAAGCATCATTCTAAGACCAATCAACCTCGTAACTCATTCAGCTAAAATGCCCTTAGCCTCGTTATCATACGTGCGCCTTAAACAAAGTGATTCTGGTTTTTGGTTTGTTTGTTTGTTTTGCCACTGAACTAAGGAATGTCATAGGCAGAGAAATGATCTATCAAGGAAATTAATAGGATGGGGAAATAGCTATTGAGGTATCATTTTGCTTTAGCTGTGAACTCAATGGAGACAGAGTCACAGAATGTAGAGCTGGAGGAGTCTTTGGAAATTGTACTTTTAGCTTCCTCAGTAACTTTCAGAGGTAAGATTCCTTAGCATCATATCATTGCTAAGTAATCTTACTTCAGTTGCCTCATCTGAGATTCACAGCATCTATGGACCTCAGGGAGAGCACATTACAGCTCACAGACTTTGTTTCACAGATAAGGGAACTGAGGCCTAGGCAGGTGAAGCGATTCATTCAACCTTCCAGAAGAAGACCCTTCGTTGCTTCTGTGTTGACAGCTGACACTGTTATTTTTGTCTTCTTGGGGAGATCACACACGTCTGGTTATGCTTAGGAAGAGTAGAAATTATTCTGGTTAATAAAGTGGAATTATTGTAGCTGCATAGAAAGTAAAATGGCAAAAATGACTTTTCTTTATAGGGGAAAAATAAAATGATTGATTATAGTTTCTGGGAGTATGAAAAATCATTTAAAATAGCTAGCATTTATAGAACATTTGCTGTTGGCAAGTTATATTCAATAACATTATATAATATTACCTCATTTAATCTATATCATTATTATTCTCTTTACACTGGATTACAAAGAGGTTAAATAAGTTGTCTTAAGTTGTAGAACTAGTAATTGGCAGAATTCAAATTGTCTGACCAGCCTAATTCTAGAGACTTTGTTCTGAATAAGTCATAATATTGCTGAATATTGCATCATTTAAATATCTTAAAAATAATGACAAATTCCAGAATGAAATCCATGCATATACAGTTAACTGAGCTTCTACAATGGTTCCGAGAATGTACAATGGGGAAAGAACAGTCTTTTCAACAAACGGGGATGGAAAAACTGGTTATCCACATTCACAAGAAAGAAATTGGACCCTGATCTTACACCACACACAACTAAATTGAAAATGGCTTAAAGATTTTAATATTAGACCTGAAACAGTAAAACTCCTAGGAGAAAGTAAGCAGGAAAACCTTTTTGATATTTGTCTTGGTAATAATTTCTTTGATATGGCAGCAAAAGCACAAAAAGAAAAAAACACAAAAATAAAAAAGTGGAATTATATTAAAGTAAATATCTCCTCCTGCATATCCAAGGAAACAATCAACAGAATAAAAAGGTAACTTGTGGAATGAAAGGATATTTTCTTTCTTTTTTTTTTTTTTTTTGCAGTTTTTGGCCGGGGCTGGGTTTGAACCTGCTACTTCCGGCATATGGGGCCAGTGCCCTACTTCTTCAGCCACAGGTGCCACCCCAAAAGTATATTTTCAGAAACCATAGATTTCCTGGGGGGCTAATCATCAAAATATGTAAAGAAAGTCTATAACTCAGTAGCAATAACATAAAAAAAAAAAGACTGCATTAAAAATGGGTAAAAGACTTGGTTAGGTATTTCTTTAAATAAAACATACAAATGGCCAAAAGGTTTATAAAAAGTTGCTCAACACCACTATCATCAGAGAGATGCAAATAAAAATTACAGTATCACCTCATACCTGCTAGGATGACTATTATAAGAAAAAAAAAAAAAAGACAAAAAATGTTGTCAAGGATGTAGAGAATTTAAATCCTTCTATGTTGCTGATGAGAATATAAAATGATTCAACCTTTATGGAAAACGGTATGGAGCTTTCTCAAATAATCAAATATTATTTTTTAAGGGGTCATATGCAATCATTAGCTTTTATTTTGGGGCATGTTCCCTACATTTTCTGTAACTGTACTACCCAGCAGAGAGGCTTTGAAACTAAGCAGTAGAGACTCTAACCATTGTTCACTGTATCTGTTGATGAAATAAGTGGATAAAAGGTGGCGCTTGTGGCTCAAAGGAGTGTGGCGCTGGCCCCATGTGATGGCGGTGGTGGGTTCAAACCCAGCCCTGGCAAAAAACAAACAAACAAACAAACAAACAACAACAACAACAACAGAACAAAAAACAGAAGTAAGTGGATAAATGAATTTTAATTAAGCTGCACAGATTTTTGTTTATAATCATGATAATGACTGATCACCTTTGGAATTTGAAGCACCAAAAACTTACATGGAATTCAGATTCAACTATCTATGTAAGCCTGGGTAAGAGAATAGAAGGAAATGTCAAGAGATAATTCAAATAGCGTAGGCAGCCTTGCCCAGGGCTTCTCTCATTACTCACAGCTCAGTTATGGCCCCGATTGAACAGGAGTTTGTGTATGGTAATCTTCTTGCAGGGCATTGGTGATGTAAGGATCCTTCTACCCTACTTAATATTACACTATTTATAGGTAAACATTGTATTTTATACACACTGCCTTAAAAGAAAATTATTTACCTAATGAGAAATATTTTGGTTATTTTAAGTTTTTGGCTATTGTAAGTAAAGCTGTTTTGAACAATAATGTGTAAGTATTTTTATGAACATAAGTTTTCATCTCTATGGGATAAATGCCCAGAAATGTGATTGCATAGCATATGGTAAATGTTTAATTGTTTAAGAAACTGTCTCCTACAGTAGCTATACCATTTTCATTTCCACCAGCAATGTAGAAAAGATCCAGTTTCTCCATGTCATCACCAGAATTTGATATTGTTATTTTTATATGATCCATTCTAATAGGTAGGCAGTGATATTTCATCATTGCCTTATTTGCACTTACCTCATGCCTAAGGATGACAAAATGCCTAAGGATGACAAAATGAGTCTATTTGCCCTTTGTATATCTTCAGTGGTGAAATAGCTCTTCATATCTTTCTTTTACCTGATTTCTAATAATTGTTTGTATCTTTTATGTTGCATTTTGAGAGTTCTTTCTATTATTTTAGTTATGAATTCATTGTTAGATACATTTTTTGCAAATATTTTCTCCCATTCTGTAACTTGCCTTTTAATCTTCTAAATATGTTCTTTTTTCAGGACAAAAGTTTTAACTTTTGATGTAATTCAACTTATCAATCTTTGTTTTTTTTTAATGGTGTCATGTCTAAGAATTTTTCACCAAGTTGTAATTCTCAAAGACTTTCTCCTATGCAATGCTCTAAAAATTTTATACATGGTGAATTTGAGTTAATTTTGTTTGAAGTGTGAGGTTTGGGCTGAATATTTATTACCATTATTATTGTTATTGCTATTGGATATCTATCAGATCCAACATCATTTATGGACAAGACTGCCCTTCAGCCAAAGAATTGCTTTTTCACCTTTGTCATATATCAGGTGGTCATACCTTCCTGGCACTAATTCTTGGATCTCTATTTTCTTCACTAACCTGTGTGTTTCTCTCTCTATCAATTCTGTGCAGGCTTGATTTCCATATCTATAGAATAGGTACTGAAATTGAATAGAGGAGTTCTCACTTTTTATTCCTTTCTCTGCCCAGAATTATTTTGGCTATTCCAGTTCACTTGTCATTCCCTGTGTATCTTAGAATAACCTTGTTATAGCTACAAACAAAATATTCTTGTATTTTCATAGAAATTGCCTTTAAAATACATGTCAGTTTGAAGGGAATTGGCATTTTTACTTTGTTGAGTCTTTTAATTCATAAACATGACATATACTATGCATTTCCATTTATGAAGACTTATTTATTTCTTTCATCAATATTGTTAGTTTATACTACAAAAGTACTACATGTATTTTATTTGTGCAGTATGAAATACTCAAATATTTCATTTCATTAGTAATTTTTAAAGGTAGTGTTTTTAAATTTTAGTTTTCATTGCTAGTATAGAGAAATAAATTTGATTTTGTTTTTTGCTTTCATATCCTAAGACCATGTTACCCTGTGTTATCTCCTCTCCTGTGACCATCCATAATACAAAGAGCATTATTTCTATAAATTCCTAGGAGTTTTCTAGTAAAATTGTTTGTAGACAATCATGCCATCTATAGATGATAATTCTGTTTGTTCATTTCTACTCTATATGCCTTTTATCTCTTTTACTCGCCTTATTACACTGACTATAAATTCCAGCACTACTTTAAGTACTTGGCATCCTTGTGTTATTCCTAAGGAAACTATGATACTAGGTTTCATATTTTTACAGATACCCCATATCAAGTTAAGGAATGTCCTCTGTAGTCCTAATTTTCTGAGGTATGTGTTAATGTTGAATTTTTCAGATGCTTTTTTTTTTTGTAGTAATTGATACAATCATGTGGTTTTTCTTTTTAACTTTTTAATATGACGTGTTACATTGATGATTTTCGAATATTGAGCCAGCTTTTAATCCCTGGAATAAAATCAAATTGGTCATAGCGTATAACTGTTTATATATGTTGTTAATTCTATTCATTAATAATAATAACTTACTAAGAAATTTTGCTTTATGCTCGTAAGAGTTATTGACCGCATTTATCTTTCCTGTACTGTCTTTGCCTTGTTTGGTTATGAGAGCACTACTGGCTTCATAACATGAGTTGGGAAGTATTCCTTCCTCTTCTATTTTCTGGATTTTGTAGAATTGGTATTAATTCTTCTGTGAATGTATGGGAAAATGATCCAGTAGCACCATCTGTACCTGGAGATTTTTTTCTCAAGAGGTTTGAGCTAAAATCCTTTAAGAGTTATAGGACGACTCACCCTACCTATTTCCTATTATGTGAGTTGTGGCATTTTGTACTTTTTGAGGAATTGGTTCATTTAGTCTTAGAAAATTTGTATGTAGAGCTGTTTGCAGAATTCACTGCAAACTTGATGGCAGCAGGACTGAAGTAATATCCTCTGTTTTATTACAGAGGTAATATTGGTATTGGTAATTTGTGTCTTTATATCCTAAATGAGAAATTACTTTCACGACACACACAAAGAATAAATCACAAAGGAAAAGGTTAATCTTGTTTATACACTAAAATGGTATCATATCTGCACTCAAAAAATGTGAAATAAGTTAAAGAAACAAACCTTTGCTTGTGTAAAGGCATTTGCCACACATATCACTTCCAAATATTAGCATGCACGCCACAACATGTTAGCACAAATAGTCGATAGATACATGAAAATATTTCCCTAGTTAGAAAAATGCAAATTAAAACAACAGGGGTAAACATTTTGTACCCAGCAGACTGGCAAAATTTTTATTTTATTTTATTATTATTTTTCTTTTTTTTAAATTAAATCATAGCTGTGTACATCAATCTGATCATGGGGCACCATACACTTGGTTCATAAACTGTTCAACACATTTTCATCACACTAGTTAACATAGCCAGGACAGTCTACATTGTAAATGATGATGAGGACCAATGTAACCTATTCTACACAGTTCATAAAAATGTCAAATGGAACAATGACTTTGGGAGCATTTTGGGCAGTATTCCATTATTCCATAAATATAAGATGTGCATAGCTAAAGACCCACAATTGCAAACTAAGCATATTCTGTAGTGAAAAAAAATCTTACACTTACAGAAATAATTAGAACATCATTATAATTATTTTTTAAAATTGGAAATATTGGAAGGAGAGTGTCTGTTTAATCAGTGTGTGCATTTTCAAATCTGAAACTACTGGAGTATTATACAACTCAGAAGGTAAATGAGCTGGTGGTGCAAGTATCACAATGGCTAAGTCTCATAAATCTAAGGTTTATAGATAGAACCACGTTTCTGAAGAACACTTACAGAATTATATTTTAAAGCACACTAAAATAATAGCATATGCTCTTTACAGATAAATATATTTACAGTAAAATATAACAGTATTCCTTAGAATTGTTCAGAGTTAATTACTCTGCTTATGGGATTATGAGTGTGGGGTGTAGATGGGTAAGGATGTGTTCAGAAAGAATCCCATCAAGGCAAAATGCACAGAAATAGTTACAGCTGTGCTACAGTATAGTTCTAGGTCAAAACTGATTCTTATCATCCCTCCCCTCCACCTCCCACTCTACATTCCTGTAACCTTCAGTTAGCACCTCTGCCTCTAGTACAAAGCCATGTTACATAGTACCCCAGGTGAGAGAATCAAACAAAATGAACTTGTCACATAGATGGCACTACATCTGTCCAGGGCAGTGTCAGCTCATGCTTTCATGTCCAGGCTCCATCCCTGCTCCTAGGCTACTCTGCCTAGGATGGGGCTGGCCAGTGACAGTGGCCAGCTGATGTCATCAGGCCAAATCACTCTGTATACCTGCTTTAATGTTTCTTAAAGGATAAATACTGTTTGGGGGGTTCTAATGCATGTGATACATAGATCTTCATGCCTCGAGCCCACTCCTGTACGTCTAGCCACATGCCTCTTTACAAGTCTCTTTGCCTTTGATCTTCTAATCTTTGTCTCTCCAGGACTCTACCCATCCATCCAGGTTATTTGATATTGCTCATGTGTCTATAATATATTCTCATCTCAGGTCAATTCTCACTCCACACACCTTTGATGACCAGGCACAACCCCAGGGCTCTGCTTGTTGTGAAGGTTTTAACTCACTATACTCTTACCGGGGCACTCAATCCAG
Source organism: Loris lydekkerianus (assembly GCA_963574355.1). NCBI lineage: Eukaryota > Metazoa > Chordata > Mammalia > Primates > Lorisidae > Loris > Loris lydekkerianus. The sequence continues at coordinate 58,436 of CAUYPK010106518.1, forward strand.
AGTTGGGTAATGGTACATGCGCAGTCCGTTTTTACTCATACTGATATCCTGAACTATCCTTGAACCAAACTCAGCTTTTTCCTTTCTTGGTCCAATGGACAATAAAAGACTTTCACCTGCCCTGGATGGCCAGGCATTACTAGCTAGTCTTTATTATTTTGGGACTTTATCATGCTTGTTGTTATCAGAGAACTCATTTCCATAACAGAATCTTCTACTTGCAGCCCCTGATCTATGGAGTACAGCCACCACTGAGATTCTTAGTGACCTGGTGCCTCTGCCATCAGGACATGTTCTGTCATTTGGGTAAACGAAGGCTCTTTGGAAACTTCGTACAGAGCATATCAGCTGGTGGCTTTTCAAGAGCTTTGTTGTATATTCTCCCTAGGGAGCCTTCAATTTCTCCTTCTGAGCCTCCAATTTCTCCTTCTATCATCAGTGATTGTTTATAAGGCACCTGCTCAAGAAAGGCTCTTTATGATCTTCAAAGAGGGTTGGGTTACTGTCTTCTAACCATGCTGCTTCAGCAGTTTACAAGTTGAGGAGAATCTGATAGTAGTTAGACTTTCAGCTCATCTTCCATCTCTATCAGGGCCCTAACACGGTAAAGGAAAATTGTAGAGACTGAGAATTCATCCTTGTTACAGAGAACAAACCATTGTTCTTAGGATTAAATTCTTGTGTTTTTCTTGCTCTCAGGGGGCAAGTATTCAGTCTTTGAATATTAAGTGTGACATTAGCTATAGAATTTTTGTAGATTCTCTTAATCAGGTTGAGGATGGTTGCTTTTATTCCTAGTTTTCTGTGAAGTTTTATCAGAAATAAATGTTAGATTTTATCAAATGCTTTTTCTAAATCTATTGATATGATAATATGGTTGTTTCCTTGTCATTTCAGTGATAAAAGTGAATTACACTGGTTGATTTTTGAAAGTTAAGTAAGTCTTGCTTTCCCTGGGTAACCCAACTTGGCCATGTATTATCATTTTTTATATTATTTTATTTGCTAGATTTTAAAAAAGAAATATTAAATTTAAGTTTATGAAGGATATTGGTACATAATTATCTTATAATCTTTTTCCTTGTGCTATCAGAGTAGTGCTGACTTCATTACACGAGTTGGAAGGTATTCTGTCTTCAATTTGGGGGAAGGGTTTATGTAGAGTATTAGTAATACTTATTATTTCTTCTTAAATGTTTGGTAAAATTTATAAATGATACTGTCTATGCCTGGAATTCTCATTTGGAAAATATTTTAACTACTAATTCAACTTAATATATAGAAAATAATTAGTTTATCTTTTCTTTCTTCATGAGTAAGTTTGGTAGTTTAGGTTTTTCAATGGATTTGCCCATTTCATCCAAGTTGTCAAATGTATTGACATAAAATGGCCCATGGTATTTTTATCATTTAATTAATGTCTTCAGAATCTTTAGTAACATCTTTCTTCTCATCTGGATATTGATAATGATAATTTGCAATTTTTTTCTCCTTCTTGTTCCCATTAGTCTGGCTAGAGATATTTCAATTGTATTGATTTTTCTCAAAGGACCAACTTTTGGTATCTGTGGTTTTTCTGTTTTTTATTTCTTTTAAATCCCGCTCTGATTTTTGTTTGATACATCTTTTCTTTACTTTGGGATTTTTTTTTTCTTCTTCTAGTTTCTTAAGGTATAAACTTAGTTTATTGCTTTGCAGTTTTCTTTTATATTCCAAGCATTTAGTGCTATAAATATTTCTCTAAATACTGTTTTAGTTTCATACCATAATTTCAACACATGGTGTTTTCTTTTTAATTTAGTTCTAAGTATTATGCAATTTAAATTTTTCTTTGACCCATTGGGTATATAGAGATATATTATTTAGTTTTTATATTTGAAGGAATTAGAAGGTAGTCTTTTGCTATTGATTTCTCATTTAATTCCACTTTTGTCAGAACACGTACTTTTCTCATTCAGATTAAGCTGTGATAAGTGATTTTTCAATTATATGCTAGACACTTTTGATTTTTTGTTGAGAGATTCTGGGTCCTATTACAATCTAATTTTTTCAGAAACTCATCCTGTTTAGCTTCAGTGTGTAATTCCTGGCCTACTATTGTGGTCTACAGTTCCATTGAAACTTAGGTTTCCAAGCCCTTCCAATGCTGTTGTAGTCTGCTTCATTCACTTGGTGCCACTGTGGCTTCTGCTGGTGCTGCCCATGGTTGTGAAGTGTGTGCACATCTCTGGGCCTGATGCTGCCAGATGAAGGGCAAGAGGTACCTGATCCATGGTGCAGTGACTATATTCCTGGACCAGGCTTGGAGTACCCATTGGGTATAGAGATGTATTATTTAGTAAACTTGCTGCATAGTGACATCACCTACTAAGGGTCTCTTTCTGCTGCGACTTGGAATCAGAGAGTGGTGCATCTCAGAAAAGGCTGGTTCTTTGTTATCCTCTGTGTCTGGGTAGAGGGCCAGGAGGCAACACTTTATTATCTCTTCCCACCTCTAGGTGCAGGTACAAGAGACACTAGGCATGGTGTTGTTACCAGTGCAGGTGGAGCCAACACAGTTGCTCCCAAGTAGGAGCTGGAGCATGGAGTTTACACTTTCTGCCTTGCTTGGTGGAAGGCAGCTAATGCGATAGGGAGAAAATGAGTCTATGCCGTTTTGTCTGGGAACCAGAAATCTAGACTGCATTTATTATTTATTATAAAGTCAAAAAAAATTGGTATTATTTTTCTTTAAGATGTTCAACGATTTTTGTTAAGAATGAAATTATGTAATAGTTATTTCTATTCCTCTGTAATCTTTGATGTAAGTCTACATTATTTTTCTTTTGTCTTAAGGACTTCCTTTAACATTTCTTGTATAGCAGATCTATTATTGATAAATTCTTAAAGCTTTTCCATGACTGAAAATGTCTCTATTCAATTTTGCTTTGAGGAAACTATTTGCATTAGGTACAGAATTCTAGGTTGAGAGGGTTGTTTTTTTTTTTGTTGTTTGTTTTTTTTCCCCTTTTGGAACTATAAAATTGCTTCTCTGTCTTTTCTGCATTGAAGGGAAAAGGAAGGATGCTATTATTTGTATTTTTATTCTTTAGTATGTATGGGTCTTTTCTTTCTGGCTGTGATGAAGATTTTTCGCTTTTATGTGGCTTTTAAGCAAATTGATTATGTTGTGCTCTGATGTAATTTTCTTCTTTCATTTGGAGTTCTTTAAACTTTTTACTTCTGTAGTTTTATAAGTTCAATCAATTTTGGGAAACATTTGCCTAGTTTTTTCTTCTAATTCCTTCTGTCACCCCCTGGTATGTCAATTACACATATAAGGTGCTTGAAATTGTCCCTCAGTTCATTGATGGTTTGTTAATTTTTTATAAAGTCTTTTTTTCACCCTTTGGGTTTCATTGCAGATAGATTCTATTGCTATGCTCTTTAATCTTTTCTTCTGCAATATCTAATCTGCTTTGAACTCACTTCAGTGTATTTTTCATTTCTCATGTTGTGTTTTTCATCTCCAAAAGTTCAATTTGATCTTTTGCTATGTCTCTTATGTCTGTCCTTCATATGTTTATATATTTCTTTACCTTCTTGAAAATATGGAATGTGGTTATCTAAGTATGGTAATGGATTTGTCCACTAATTCTATTATCTATGTCATTTCTGGCTCACTTTTGATTGAAGGATTTTTCTTCTAATTATGGTTAGGGAACTTTTTATAAATATTATTGTAAATTTTACTTTGTGGGGTGGTAGATATTGTATTTGTTCAAGTATTTTGGAAGTTTGTTCTGGAATATGTTTGAATTAGTTGGAAAAATATTAGATCCTTTTGAGGATTTCTTTTAAACTTTCTTAAGTGGGATCAGAGCAGACTGTAGTCTGGGTCTGATTTTTCCTTCATATTGGGAAGCACTGTTCGGAATACTCTAATGAATACCCCCTGTGTTATGAAAGGTTTCAACCTGGGACGGTGGGAACACCCTCTGTGAGTCTTTATCTGTTGTTCTTTCCCTACCATTCCATAATTGCCTCAGGTTTATGCTCTGAGGTGGGAGATGCATAAGCCACCCACCTAGAAACCCAACTGTAATGATTGTCTTGGAAATCCAACATCTGAACAGAACTCAAGGAGACCATCAGTCTCCTTCCCCTGGCCTTGGCCTGGAAACTCGCTCCAAATGTAAACTGAGGGCCTTATATCCATCTTACCTGACGTTTTTCCTCTTTCAGGGATCTCTGCAGTGCACTGTCTGGTTACCAATACTTGAAAAAAAAATCTGTGTTATGTATATTCTTCCAGTATTTATTATTTAATCAGATAGTTGAGTAAATCCAGTCCAAGTTACTTTGTCTTGGCTAGAAACCAGCATCACAAAATCCTTTAAATATCACAGAATTCTTTATTTTATTTCTTTCTTTTTTCTTTTTTCTTTTTTTTTTTTTTTTTTTTTTTGCTGTTGTCTTGTTATTTTGTAGCTCTTGTTTTATTGTGAATAAAAATTTGATTTTTGCATTCTGCTCCTTGATTTGTTATTACTGGCATAAAAGAAGACTATTATTTTCAAGTGGTATCTTTATTTTGGATAAATTACTGAATTAAACTTTTTCATTATCACACAGAATTTTCAAGTGGTGTTCTTGATTTTCTAGGGTAATAGTTAACATCACTTGTGGAACACAATAGTGTTTCTTATTTCCAGTCATTTTATCTCACATTTCCTTTTTTCTTTATGTTATGGACAAGATTGCTATTTTTGAATAATAGCAGTTTGGGGCAATACAAATATTGATTTAATTCTTATGATTCTAATCTTTCATGAATAAATATGATGTTTGCTTTAGATTTATAGAAGTAACTCTTTATTAAGTTAATGGAGTTCTCTATCTTACTAAAAATGGTAGAATTTTATAAAAGCATTTTAACATTATGTGGATCATCTTGTGTTCCTTCTCCTTTAATCATAATGCTATGAATTGTAGTAGTGGATTTTTTGGATGTTAAGTTATGTTTACCTTTCTGATGAATATCCAATTTCTAATTAATCATAATATTTTGTTTTAAAGTATATGTGTATTGAATTTTAAGTTACTTATCTAGAATATTTCCTTGTCTTAATGTGTTATATTGATTCCTAAGTGTATTTCTCAAACTGAGACCCATGAACCTGAATAATCTATAGATTTATTCTAATTATAAAACACTTTCATATTGTGTTCTATATTGGTGATATTTTAAAATTATACATATCTAACCATGATCTTGAAATGTGTATCAACACTTTACACTTGAGAACTTGTGTCAGCGTCCAATGTCCTGGTGCTGAAGATGGAGTTCTCACCAAAGATAGATTTTAAAAAATGACAAGGTGCATAGAAATGATGAGATAGGAAAAAAGTGAGAGAATTTAAGTCATTAAAAAATTCAAATTAATGGCATTTAAAAAGTTATTAAATTTGCATGTGTATGCATGTGTAGTCCTTAGGACTTCCTCTATACCCTGGGCCTCACCATTGATTAAATGAATCAGAAGCCATGAAGCTCGGGTTTTAACATTAGAATTAAAACATAAAATCTTCACAAAGAATTCTAATGTTCAGCCAAGAATGTTAAGCACAGATGTAGATTTCACCGTTATATATAGAAATTTGTAAACATAAATGTAGTTATAAATAAGCAAGAAAGATTTTTGTTTGCCTCTATTCTAGTAATAAAAGTTAAAACACCATTTAATACCTGCTTTGATATTATCACACAGCTAATTTATTTTCAAGCAAACTAGGCGTACCTACAAAATTATTATATCACACCTGATTAAAATTGGTTTTTGAAGAGTACAAGATTGCTCATTAGTTTTGGAAAGCTATGAGTTCTGATCATTTATAATTAGTAAACCATACCTTGAAATTATTAGTAATTCTTTTAAAAACATATTTACATGAATAGGTGCTATGCTTTTAAAGCTTGTATTTTCACCAAAATTCACGTTGAAACTTAATCCCCAGCAGTATTAAGGAAAAGCCTTTAACAAGTAATTAATTGCTCTGCCCTCATGAATAGGAGTAATGACTTTATAAAGGGAAGAAAGGAGTTGGTGAAGTCCCTTTTTTTGCCATGTGAGGACAAAGCATTTGTCTTTTTAGGATGAAGCAAGAATAAGGCACAGGAACAAGTCTTTGGAAGTCTTCCAAGAACAAGTATTTGGAAGCAGAGACCCAGGGCCTCATTGGACACAAAACCTGCTGGTGCCTTGATCTTGGGCTTCCCTACCTCCAGAGCTATGAGAAACAAATTTCTATTAATTATAAATTACCCTGTCTCAAATATTTTGGAATAATAGAAGTAAGGGACTAAGACAAGGGGTGTATACTCATTATCAGTTTATTAAATTTGAGAATAGAAAAAAATAGACCTTTCTTCTATCAGCTACTAACCATTTACTTAATGTTATGATTGAAGTAGAATATCTAAAAATTTATTCTTTTATATTCTATATATTTTTTAGCATTTAATTTGCATAATTTTTTGGAAGATATGAGGTAAAGCAGCTGTAACTATTGAGTTCTAACCTATTTTTGTTTGTATGTGTTTGTGTATATATATATAAAATATGTAAAGAAAATTTCTGAAATATTTATCTTTCTTAAAAAATACATGTATTTAAAAAATCTGAGGGTGGCTCCTGTGGCTCAAAGGAGTAGGGCACTGGCCCATATACCCGAGGTGGTGGGTTCAAACCCGGCCCTGGCCAAAACTGCAACAACAAAAAAAGAAGTAAAAGCCCAAGTTGTGGTTGAGCCCTTCATCTAGGACATGTGCCGTGTACCCCAACCTAGCACCTGTTAGGTGAGAGTGTACCAAACTCCCTCTCCTCTCCCTCCCCTCTACTTGAATTGAATTGTGTTTTCTTTCTTTGTGTGGGTGTGTCGTTGTTCATCTGCTGCTCGATCCTGATTAGAATTTTTTTGAAAGTTATAAACCATATCACTAATTTTTGCTTTAGCTTTTGAATATTAAATGTCACTTAACAAAAAATTTTGATGCACATGTTCTTCTACTATATGTGTATACTAAACTAAAATCCTGTAGTACAGACTATCATGTTTTATTGCACTTTGTAGTTAATTGCATTTTTTACATATTGAAGATTTGAACAAGACTGTTGGGCCATTTTCCAACAGCATGTGCTCACTTTGTATCTCTGTGTCATATTTTGGTAGTTCGTACAATATTTTAAGCTTTTTATTATTATTGCATTTGCCAGGGTTATCTGTGATTAGTGCAACCAAGCTCATTAAGACTTCATCAATAACATTTAACTTAATCAATGTGTGTGATTCACTGACTAGCCTTTTCCCCATCTCGCTTCCTCTCCTCAGTAACCCCTAGTCCCTGATATAAAATAATATTGAAATTATGCCAACTAATAACCCAGCAATGGCTCCTAACTGTTCAAATGAAGGAATTGTCACATACATCTCACTTTAAATCAAAATCTAGAAATGAATAAACTCAGTGAGGAAGGCATGGGGAAAGCCCACATAGGAATGAATCTAGTCTTTTTATGGCAAATGATTTGTGAATGCAAAGGATAAGTTCTTTAAGAAAATTAAAAGTGCTTCTCCAGTAAACAAACTGATGATAAGAAAGCAAAACAGCCTTAATGTTGATATGCAGGGAGTTTTGGTGGTTTAGTCTGAATAGGAGATCAAAGCAGCCACAATAGTTCTTTATGCCAGAAGTGTCCAAAGTAAGGCCCTAACTCTCTTCAATTCTGTGAAGACAGAGAGCGGTGAGGAAGCTGCAGAAGAGAAAGAAAAGTCTGCAGAGTTTGGTTCATGAGATTTAAGAAAAGAAGCTATTTCCATAATGTAAAAGTATGAGGTGAGGCAGTAAATTCTGATGAAGTAGCTGTAGCAAGTAATCTGATGATTTAGCAAAACAGATATTCAATGAAAACGAAACATTTGGGAAAGATGCTATATAGAACGTTCATAGCTAGAGAGAAGTTAACATCTGACTGTAACTTGAAGTCAGTGCTCATTTACTGTTCTGAATTGTGCTCAATCTACTCTGTGCTCTCTGAATAGAATCATAAAGTCTTGGTGACAGATACCCTTTTATAGCATGGTTTAATGAATATTGTAAGCCCACCATTGAGACCTATTGGTCAGAAAAGATTTATTTCAAAATCTTATTGCATATTTCAATGCACAACCTCACCCAAGTGCTCTGATAGAGATGTAAAAGGAAATGATTTTTTTTCCAGGGCTGCTAACACAACATCCATTTGGAAGCCAATAGATAAAGGAGTAAATTAGACCTTGAAGAAATATAATTTAAGAAATACATTTTATAAGGCTATGACTGTCATAGGTGGCAATTCTTCTTATGGATCCTGGCAAACTAAATTGTAAACTTTCTGGAAACGATTCAACATTCTAGATGCTATTAAGAACATTCCTGATTCATAGGAAGAGGTCAAAATATCAACATGAACAAACATTTAGAAGAAGCTGATTCCAACCTTCATGAATAACTTGGACAGGTTGAGACTTCAGTGGAAGAAGTCACTGCAGATGTCGTGGAAATAGTCAAGAAACTGAAATTTGAAGTGGAGCCTCAAGAGGTGACTGAATTTCTGCCATCCTGTGATGAAACTTTAATGATTGAGGACTTGCTTCTCATGGATGAACAAAGGAAGTGTTTTCTTGGGATGGAATGTACTCTCGGTGAAGATGCTGTGAACACTGTTGAAGTGACAAAAGATTGAGATTATTACATAAATGTAGTTGATAAAAAAAAAAAGTATGGTTTGATAGAATTGACTCCTATTTCAAAAGAAGCTCTACCATGTGTCAGATATCGTCAAACAGAATCACTTGCTACACAGCAATCTTTTGTGAAAGATAGAGTGAGTTGGTGGGGGAAATTCATTGTTGTTTTATTTTAAGAAATTTCTGCAGCCATCTCAACCTTCAGCAATCACCATTCTGATTATTCGACAGGTATAAGTAGGGGGACAGACTCTTTACCAACAAAAAGATAAAGACTCACTGAAGTTTCAGATGATCATTAGCAAGTCTTAGCAATAAAATATTTTAATCACAATATGTACATTATTTTTCTAGATATAATGCTATTGCATATTTAACATTTGACATCCTAGTGTAAACACAACTTTATATACACTGAGAAGCAAAGAATAAATCGTGACTTGATTTATTGTGGCATTTGTTTTATTATTTTGGTCTGAAACTGATGCCCACAGTATCTCTGAGTAAGACTTTATTTATATTCTCTTGTTCCAAGCTCAGCTCTTTTCATCCTTAGGTATGTAGTGTCAGATACTTAAAGTTTATGGGATTTACAAAACCCTGATATTTGTATTTAAGTAAAAGGATGAGAGAGACAGACACTGCTCAGGTAATAATGTCTGGTTCAGAGAGGTGAAAAACATCTACTAAGAATAAAGCAATGTAAAAATGGAAGAAAGTGTTAGAAAAAGTATTATCTTTACTTAATCACTTATTTTTTTCAAGAGAATCTTCTTAAATGTCTGCTAAGTACAAACCTCTTGGTAAAGGGTTGTACACATATGAAAATGCTTTTAAACCAATGTCTGTGATACGTATGAACTTATAAAACAGCAAATGTTGATATGTATTGCCAAAAATGCATCACAATTGTAAGATTAAAAATAGTAGGAATTTGTTGGAAACTTGTTCTCTGTTTGAGAATAAGTCATTGTAATCTTCACAATTACAAAAACAATTATATATATATATATATATATATATATATGTATACACACACATATACATGTATATTTGAAGGAAATACAAGGATACAAAATAATTTGAATATCAAAATATCCATATGTGTTTTACTTCAACAAATCAATTATTGTATAGTGATTTGAAAATCCTATGTGCCACATGAATATTAAACAAATAAACTCAAAAGTGGAAGTAGTAATAAAAGTCAGTATTTTAAGGGTTAACTGGAATATTTGCATATAATTGGAGAAGAAGTATTGTAAAATGCCCAAACACTAATCAGTGGTAAATTTCTAAATATTCCCTTGATCTAAAGCAGGCGTCCTCAAACTTTTTAAACGGGGCCAATTCACTGTCCCACAGACCGCTGGAGGGCCGGACTGTAGTTTAAAAAAAAAACTATGAACAAATTCCTATGCACACTGCACATATCTTATTTTGAAGTAAAAAACCAAAATGGGAACAAATACCATCACACTGTCTTGTGTGGCCCATGGGCCACAGTTTGAAGACCCTTTATAAAGCAATAGAAGGTTTAGGTGTTACGTTTAAAAAAAATAAAAATAAAAAACAAAAAACGTTTTTATTTGTTTTAAATATCTTGAAAACTCAGGTAACACTGTGCTCCAAATGGTCCCACAAAAATAACATAAAAATATGTATACACAAAAGCTTCTGCATAGTTAAGGAATAATTAAGAGAGCAAATAGACAATTTTGGCTGGGGCTGGGTTTGAACCCACCACTTCAGCTCAGCACCTGTGGCTCAAGTGACTGGGGTGCCAGCCACATACACCTGAGCTGGCGGGTTCAAATCCGGCCCGGGCCCACCAAACAACAATGACGGCTGCAACCAAAAAATAGCGGGGCATTGTGGCGGGCGCCTGTAGCCTTAGCTACTTGGGAGGTGGAGGCAGGAGAATCGCTTGAGCCCAGGAGTTGGTGGTTGCTGTGAGCTGTGATGCCATAGCACTCTACCCAGGGTGACAGCTTGAGGCTCTGTCTCAAAAATAAATAAATAAATAAATAAAATAAAATAAAATAAAATAAATAAAAAGAAAATTAAAAATTGAACCCACCACTTCCAGAATATGGGGCCGGCACCCTACAGAATGGGAGAAAATATTTGCAAGCCATACATCTGATAAAGGGCCATTAACTAGAATCACCAACGAAGAACTTACGTAAATCAGCAAGGAAAGAATCAAACAAACCCCATTAAAAAGTGGGCAAAAGACATGAACAAAAGTTTTCAAAAGAAGATAGATTAATGGCCAGTAAACATATAAAAATGCTAAATATCACTAATTATCAGGGAAATGCAAATTAAACCCCTAATGAAATACCTCCTTATCCTAGTTAGAAAGCTTTTATTAAAATGTCCAAAAACCATAGATGCTGGTGTAGGTGTAGAGAGAAAGAAACACTTTTACACTGTTGTTGGGACTGCAAATTCATATAACCTCTGTGGAAAATAGTATGGAGAGTCCTCAAAGAACTAAAAGTAGACCTACCATTTGACCCAGCAATCCTACTACTGGGTATTTACCCAAAGGAAAAGAAGTCATTTTATCAAAAGGACTTGCACTCAAATGTTCATTGCAACACAATTCACAATTGCAAAGATGTGGAATCAATGCAGGCGTCCATCAGTTCATGAATGGATTAACAAATGGTGGTATATGCACCCTATGGAATACTACTGAGTCATGAAGAATGATGAATTAACACCTTTTTCAACAATTTGAATGAAACAGGAGACCATTATCCAAGTGAAGTAGCACAAAAAGGGAAAAACAAACACCGCATGTACTCGTGATTATATTGGGACTAACAGATGAACACACGTGTGTAAAGGAGAATAAAACTCAATGGAAATAAAGCAGGGGCAGGGGATGGAAGGGATGGGCATAAACCTGCTGCATGGGCCTACCTTGGAGATGGGCATGCCAAGCATAACAAAATTGGTACTTGTAACAAAAAATATTGAACCCCCATAGTATTTTGAATTAAAAAATAATATATATGGGTGGTACCTGTGGCTCAAAGGAGTAGGGCACCAGCCCCATATGCCATAGGTGATGGGTTCAAGCCCAGCCCCAGCCAAAAACTGCAAAAAAAAAAAAAATAATAATAATACATATGGGTGGTGCCTGTGGCTCAAAGGAGTAGGGCACCGGCCCCATATGCTGGCGGTGGCGGGAAAAAACCCACCCCGGCCCAAAACATAAAAAAAAAAAAAAAAAAAAAAAAAAAAAAAAACCATATATAATTGTTTCTGACCAAGGAAAAACTAAGCCAATTATAATTAAATATTTGCATATGCAAATAATTGTACTGGAACTGCTAAAGTAGCTTTGTTAATTGTCCCTTTAATCACAGAAGAAGCTGAATTTAGACTACCTAAATATTCATCTGTGCTTCTAATTGTTTCCCTGCTGAGAGCAACCTGCAACAATTCTTAGGAGTCTTTAAGTGTGTGTGAATAAATTGATCAGCTTGTGTCCCTCTGCAATAGGAAAGTCAACTTCTAAAACTTTGTCTTGCATAAAATAGGTAGTAGATGTATATTTGCTAATGATCAATTTACTGAGGCAGACAATAGAGACATCTGAGTCCTCTTAGCAAGGCAGACATTGAAAGAAGGAGGGAAGACAGTAACAAAAGTTTTATTCTCTACCTGTGTGCCACGGATGAATTCTTCTTAAAAAATCACTTACAATTTGACTTTAGAATTGTTTTCCAAAAGAGTAAGCCAAGGAGCCTGAAATCTGTCTCCAATATTCTATTGACTTCTGTGCGCCTAAACGTTTATCATTACAAAGGATATTTATTAGCTTAGATCTTCATGAAAATTTTATGTGGTTATTCTCCTTACAGATAAGGTAACTGTGCCCAGAATTGGTAGCTTGGCCAAAGTCATCTTAGTGCCAGACCTAGACCAGATATTTTCACGGATCCTACAAATACAGTCTTGGTTTGAGCTTTTCATATAAGGGATTTCACATAAGCCAATGGGCTTATCCCTGCTTAAAGAATTAATGTTTTCAACACAATAAAAGCATAGATAGTCAAAGCAAAAATGACCTTAAATTTTCTCAGTTAAGGGCAGTGCCTGTGGCTCAGTGAGTAGGGTGCGGGCCCCTTATACCAAGGGTGGCAGGTTCAAACCAGGCCCCTGCCAAACAACAAGAAAAAAAGAGCCCGGCATTGTGGTGGGTTCTGGTAGTCCCAGCTACTTCAGAGGCTGAGGCAAGAGAATTGCCTAAGTCCAAGAACTGGAGGTTGCTGTGAGCTGTGATGCTACAGTACTCTACTGAGGGTGACAAAGAGAGACTCTGTTCCTAAAAAAAAATTTTTTTTTTTTTTCCCTCAGTTAACACTTCCTCTCCTTATTTCACAGACGAAGAAACTATGGAACAGAAAAAAGCCATTTCTCTAAGGACATATATGTATACAATTTACACTCTTAATTGAGGCAGGCAGAGAGTTAATGAGGCAAATGTTAATACATTTTAAATTAAGTTTCCCATTGGTCAGATATAAAATTGAATGTTTTTATTTTTCTATTATGTAAAAATTTAATTATTCATGTTACTCTATCCTGAGACAATGTCCATCAATGATAGATTGCTGACTTAATCCTAAAGGAAATAACTAAATAGTTAAGCCTTTATGTCCCAGTCTGTAGCTTAGCATTTTAAGAGATAGTCAAAAAAGGTGAATTTCTCTTTTTATCAGTATCATTAAATATTGTAAACTTCAAATACATTTCTTTCCCTCTTGTTTTTTTTTTCCTGAAACCTTTAAAAGACAATAACAAAACTACCTCCTTATGCAATTCTGTTAATTATTTTCAGCTTTATGTCAGTTTCCAGATAAAAATGTTAAACGGATGAAAGAAATTAGACGAATTTGGGTATCTCCCTTCAAGAGGGTTCTGTAATCTTATATGTGGGATCACGAAGGAAGGTCTCATTTAAATTTCCCATCTGGTAAGTCTTACTATGTAGTCATCATCCCCTTGACCACGATGGAGGGACTGGTTGGTGAAACATGTCGGTACGATGGGCAAGGTGGTAAGCAACCCAACCGCAGCAGTGTCAGATGACCAATTACAAAGAAAGGGGAAACATCCAAAGAAGGAAGAAATCACCAGTTATGGACAAGTCATAATTTGGTTTTAAGCAGCTCTGTTGATGTTCTTGGGTAATAAGAAGGGAAAGAGAGAAAGATGAAAAGAAAGAGAACTCTCACTTTCATTTAAAAGGCAGGGGAAGAAGGAGGAAAATGTGTGGGTGTTTATGCTGCTTTATCTTCTTGTCCCATTTGATTCAATCTTTGTAACAGAAATTAGAGGAGAGAGGACTAAGCTATTTCTCATTGAAAAGTTTTCTGATACCTCTTTTACAGTGACCTAGGAGTATGTTGACTTAATCTTCAGCAGGATTAAGGATGGGAGGGGAAATCTGGCTGATGACTGCTGCCATCAGGCCGGTGGTCAAAGTTAGTACAGCTGACTGATGCAGCTGGGATGGCATTTCTAGGTCAGGGACATTGAAGGCTCCACAGAAACTCATTCTCAAGGTGGGTGGTGACTTTGCTGAGGATGAATTGTTCACAGCAAAAGGACAAATTCAAGGAGGAGCTGGTCCGCTTCTGAGAGACCAGGATGGGTCATGGCTTCTGCTCCAACCCAGTCCCTTCTGCAGTTGCCTTGGGCATCTTTAATGTCAGAAGAAGCATTAGGAGAGTAGAATCTTCTGTCCTAATGTTTTCTATGGAATATTAGACACCATCAATTCCCAGATAAGCCATTTTTAAAAAATGCACACTTAAGGAAAAATGTAATGCTGCCAATTATAGGTATGTGTCATATTCATTTAGGTTGTACATTTTAGACTTACTGAAATGATTCTTTAAAACTTACATAGATGTTGATTGCTCGCTATCTTACCTAAGTTCTGTGCATATGTAATAACGTAAAATAAAAAGTTTTAAGATGTCCTCAACGTTCTTTCCATTTTGAAGTTGATTTTTTTTGAGTCACTCTTTAACTCAGAGTCATTACTATCATATTAATATATGATATCTCTTTTTGTGCCATTAAATGTTTCATAGTGTTGATGATCTACAGTTCCTTATCTAGGGCTGTAAAACCCATTCAGCAAGTTCGATAATGCTGTTGCATTATCAGAAAGTGACAATGAAAGGGCAAAAAGAACACATCTGTTCTTCAAATAATCCTTAAACGGCTTCTAGAATGAAGAGTCAAGGGGGAAAATTGTCTATTCATGCCAACAGAACTCATGACCAAGTGTGTGTACACCCAGGCTAGGAACAATCACCACATTGATCCTTCCTGAAATTATAAGATTTCAACTTGATTGCTGGGGCAGAAAAATTATCAAAATTAATTAAACATACTGAATCAGCTTAAGCATCAGGCCATCTACCTTCTATTCTTTAGTAAAAGGAAAACAGCCTTTAGTTTAGTAAAAGCAAAACATTCTTTTTGCCACAATCCCTTACTTACAGCCTGGTTCTTACTGGGTAGAACATGTTTTCTGCTTTTTCTTTTGAAATCAGGAAAGAATTTGTGTTCTTTTGAAATTTGTGTTATATTCAAGCGGCTTTCCATGAGACTTTTCATTTGAATCCAATTTTCTGAATGTTGTGAAGGCTTTTGTACTCTAAATTTTCATTCACTCGTCTCTGTTTCAGTGCAATCTCCGAGGAAGCCCCAGATAACGTAAACAGTGTAAAGTGCTGTCATCCGCAGTTCACCAGAGTTGAGGGTCTGAGCAATTCTAGTAAAATTGGCATGATTTGTTTTTCCTTTCATGGTCATAGACACTATCCTTCTCCAACACTTTCCCCAAAATAATTTACAGAGAAAGCTTCTCCAAGCCTGGATTTTTACTCTACTGTAATCCAAAATGTATTCTCTGTTGGCATTGAAATGGAAGTTTCTGGAACTCTCTGGCTCCTTTTGGTAAGCTGCTGATTGGCCCACCATGAGTTCTCTGAGTAGGAATTTAGAACAGGCTGAGTGATGAGAGAAGAGAAAATATTGGCCAGTTGTATGCTCTGTGCGTACACTGTAACTGTATGTGGGGTATCAGACAAAGAAGGTGTCCTGTTTTAACTGTCCATATTCCAAAAAGTGTCACTCCTCTCTACCTTCCTGTTCCATTCCTTTAAAAAGTTTCCTGGCATTTTTTAGACTCTACTTTACTTTTTCTCATTTTTATGATATGAGGTAAAGACGTAGGTAATGCTATGCTATACTAATAGTAGATACACTATAAATATTTCAAGGACTCAATCATTAACTGATATATTGAAAAATTATTACTTCACTCTTTAATCATTGGAAAGTTATTGTTGAGTTTCCGCTGGTTACAGTACTTTTCAGGAAATATATCCTAAGCATAATATGCAACTTTTAGGATGAAATATATCCTAAGCATAATACGCAACATTTAGGATGAAAAATAAATGACCATAGGAAAGAGAGCCTGGAACATCAAAAGTGACATAAATTTGGGTGAGTAAATGCCATTCATCCTCATGAACTTGTTTTTTGCCCTTGAAAAGTTTACTGCTTTGACAAACTGGTTGCATTTCCTATGTGTGGCTAACACACTGTCTGAGGTTCTTTTTATAGTTTTCCTTCCCAACTTGACTCTTCCAGGTAGCTTAATCTTCAAATTACCATGCCCCTCCCCCCAGACTCCTGTTCTTCAATAGCACCACTGCATACGTCCAAATTTACCCACATGTCAGTTTCCTACTTTGACTCTTTGATCACTGCTGAATAGAGGCCTGTTCTCTAAGTGTCATAATCTAACCCTCCAGCAACAGGCAAAGTGCTACAGGACATAAAAGGATACAGAAGGCACCTTCGTGCTCTCAGTAGCTCAAAATGTAGTTACGTAGGTATAAAGTACATAGGCACACAAAACAAGATAAATGAATTGACACCAAGCCATCATTCCTGAATATGCACCACTGAGCTCTATATGGTAACTAGAGATGGTTTATTTAAAAGTTTCATGGTCAAATGCATTTTGGAAATGCTACCTTATTATCTTTCAGGTTTTTGACATTCATAGTGTCTATCAGTACATTAAAAGACCTGAGAAACCATGTCTTACAAAGACCAATTTAACCTGGTGAGTGCAGATGTTGCTCCAGATTATTTGACCATGGGGTCCTTGTTAATGTGTAACACCTGATTATATTCCAAAAGAATATAGTTGTCCAAAAGAGATTTTGGGACCTATTCTGTCGAATGCATCTTATATGCTTTTCTTAGAGTTATAAAATCCAGGTGGTGTCTCTTTCTTAAAATACTCAGGTAGCCACTTGTCCTTCAGTACAAGGCCTTCCCTGTGCCCACCGCACCTCCTACCTGTCCCTACCTGGAATCTGTGCTGCACTTCTCCATCTCGTCTACCCTGCTCTGTCAGTCAGGAGGCGGGCCATGGTCATCAGCATCAGCCAGCCTGCTGGGTTTTGCCAATGGGAAACATAAGAAAAATTCCAGTAAAAGGGTGGGGACTGGGCAATTATTCCCTGACCTCCCTCCTTCCCAGGCTGTGAGTTGGCAATGGATCCATTCTTCTGTCAAAAGCCCAAACTCCCATCAAATGTCCTTCTCCTATAGCTATAAGTCTCTGCAGGTTTTTTTTTTTTTAATTAAATTATAACTGTGTATATTAATGCATTTCTGGGGTACAATGAGCTGATTTTATATACAATTTTGAATGCTTACACCAAACTGGTTAACATAGCCTTCACCTCATTTACTTAATTGTTGTGTTAAGACATTTATACTGTTAATAGATTTGACATGTACCCTTGCATTTTGCCCAATAGGTGAGGTCCCACCAAATACCCTCCCTCCACCTGGCCTCACCCCTGCCCTCCTCACCCTCTTCTTCCCTCCTTTGTTCTGGACTGTAGTCGTGTTTTATCATTCGTATAAAAGTGTGGGTGATTATATATTGGTTTCATAATAGTACTGAGAACATTGGATACTTTTTCTTTCATTCTTGAGATACCCGTCAACCCATGAATGGATTAACAAATTGTGGTATATGTATACCATGGAATATTATGCAGTCATAAAAAGATGGAGACTTTATCTCTTTTATGTTTATACGTATGGAGCTGGAACATATTCTTCTTAGGGAAGTATCTCTGCAGGTTTTAATTACAGCCCCTCCCCGTGCTCTTCCTGTCTTAACTCTTCTGCTGCTAGTCATAGGACACTCCATCAGCCTTAGTTGGATCCATTAATCTCTCCCAATACCTGTAAAAGTTCCCACTACAGTCTCTTTAATAACCTTTGTTAGCCTATCATTTATTTCCTGCCAGGATCCATTCTACCATACACCTTAGGACCATTTCTCTATTGTCCCAGCAACCATACACATTTGCACTTCTTTCCCAAGCTATCCTGCAAAGCTGGTATGCCATTGCATTCATTTTCCAACTCCAGACATTATTTAACTATTCAAGGCCTATCTCAATTATCTTCATTCTTTTGGTTTTCCTGTTTTCAAAAATCACAATTGCTCCTTGGTCCAGGTTCCCACTTACATTACTCTGACTGTTCTCATGCTTTGTCCCACTGGTGCCATCTTCCATAGGTTTCAGTACAAAATATTAAGTCAGCACTTTTGCCATATGGATTTGTGTACATGTAGCAGATAGATGAATATAAAGGAGTAGATCTAATTCTCAGGATTTAACAACTGTCTCCGCCTCCACCTGTGTATTTCATGTTTTCAGTAATTTGTTGGATGAAAACATAAGTAAAAAGCCAAGCTGTCAGTCACTTAAGCACTGTAGGGAGAAAAAAAAGATATTATTATTCTTGACAATATTGTTATTAAGCCAGATTACTGCATATCAGCAAGAGATGGGTCTCAGAAAACTACCAGGGCTCCACTGTATAGACATACCTGCTTTGGAGAACGAAACCTCTGTCATCCCATGGTAATCATATACAGTACAGCTGATGGTCTTGAGCAGATCCTGCTCCTTTTTTTTCCATTTAGGGTGTGAATTATGACTTTGGACTAGAATATCAGATGAGTTTGTTACAGCAATGGTTTAGGAATCATCATGTTCCCTAAATGGACTTATATAAATCCTATCCAAGATATTGCCAAACTGTTGAGAGAAACATTCTATTGCTTTAGAGTTTGTAAGTTATCAGGTTGACTGTCTTTGTTTAGATAAGATAAACTGGGTTATGTTACAGTAAAAAAAAATTCCCTCCCCGAGAAACTAGATTAACACCTCAAACGTTTATTTCTGTATTTATCTCTCACACAAAGTCTACTATAGTTCAAAAAAATTATTCACGTGGTGACTCATGCATCTAATCTGATTAGATTTCTCATCAAACACCTGCGCTACGAGGGGCCCATGGCCTCACTTACCAATATTGCATTTAAAACAAGGCTAGGTCAGTGTTGCAGGTAAAATGATGCTGGGGGTAGGAGGCATTAAGTGTGAACATTTCACTGTGTCAGTCAGATGGTGACACATGTCACTTCCTTTTGCAGCACAGTGTCCGGAACTCATGACACAGCCTACCTAACTGCAAGAAGAGTGAAGATGAGTTTTACTGCGTCTACTACAGCCTCCAACTTTCTGTCATCATTCCGTATCCATGTGGAGACAGCCTAACAATGAAGCCGAGGAACAGGTAGCAAAGAGTTGTAGATGACAATTTCTGATGAAAACAGTTTAAGTCTGGAACAGGCTATGCTGAAGCCATGAAAAATGGCATCCAGAGGCCCCTGAATAAAACTGAAGCCATGCTTGTGTAGTGTGTGTGTATGTGTGTACACGTGTGTGTGTGTGTGTGTGTGTGTGTGTGTATCTCCTAGGCAGATGCATAAGAAATAGACATGTGCCCAACAGCATATGAGGCGCGATAAAAATAGAAAGGAAAAGAAAACATGGCTGAGAAATTCAATTTCAAAAATTGTCACGGAATTAATACTGTTGTTGTAGAAACTAATCCACATGTAGTTTTACGTTCTCTGCGACATGGGTGAATAAGCAAGGTGGCAAGAGAAGTATGAGATTTCTACAGCTAATTAGAAACTAGGAAGGCAAAGCCTGCCTTCTTTCCTTATACTGAGAAATCTTTGAGGGGAACAATTTGGCTGTGGCATGTTGAGACGTATGATGAGCTACCAAAAGAAGTTACAGGTGACAAGCTGCTTCCAGCTTTGACACCACCTAAGAATCGATTGACGGAAAATTATGGATTTATTTTCTAATATTTAAATTCTAATAATGACAACCACTGGCCTTTTTTTGTGTGTGCCTGCTATGTTCTGGGCACTGTGCCAAGTGCTTTTCTTAAGTTCACTCTTTTAAATCCTACAGTAGCACAGATAATACCATTGCTTATACCAATCAGAATATGGACGCACAGAGAAGTTGTGTACATTAGAGAAGACTGATGGGAAATTATGGCCTGTCTAATAGAAATTAAGAATGTGCATGTCAAACCAAATTATACCCATGCATTAATAATTTTATTTATTTTATTTGTCAGTTTTTTTAAATTAAATCATAGCTGTGTACATTAATGCAATCATGGGGTACAATGTGCTGGTTTTAACTACAATTTGAAATGTTTTCATCAAACTGGTTTACATAGCCTTTGCAGAATTTTCTTAGTTACTGTGTTAAGATGTTCATATTCTACACCTAGTAAATTTCACATGTACCCTTGTAAGATGCACCAAAGGCATGCTTAATGTGCGTCAAGTTTTATAAATGGTAGCGGATAAAGTAACTTTTGAAATACATTTGTATTTTTAAACAAGAAGCTCTATTTTTGAGGTGAGAAAAGTCATTAGTGGAAACTGTTCTTTTCTTTCTTAAATCCTACCAGAACTGAAGTCTCACAATATAGCCTAATAGTGAGAAAAAAAAATAGCAAAAAAGGAAGTAGATAGTATTTGCTTGTCAAATTCGGAAAACTGAAACAGAAGACTATAGGGCCTCATGAGTATTAATTTTCCTTTGGTGGAATTTCCTTGGTGTGAGGTTATGCACTAAGAGTTTTGTATTAAATACACTGAATTTGAATTTTTCCCTTACTCAACTAACTGCAGGACCTTCACCAAGTTAGTTAACATTGATAACTCCCGGTTTTCTTACCTGTAAAATGGAAATTATAGAACTACTAACAAGCATCTATCCTTCAGGCTTATTATAATTGTTAAGTAAGATGATCGATGTAAAACAGCTTATCATCCTGCCTGACATATCAAAAAAACTTACAAAATGTAGACTGTCATTATCGTCACCATCATCACCATTATAATCATCAGAATTGTCCTTGTGAGTCCTCACGCCTATTCACACAAGCACGGTGAAGTGGCTATCATCTTTTTTAGTAATCTCTTTTAATTTGTGGAGGACAGCTGAATTTTGATTCATTTTGTTGTCAGCTTTTTGTTAGGTATTCCCTCCCAAATTGTGCCACGAGGGACTGAAAACACAGTGATTTAAAGTTAAGGACACTTATGTTCATAGGATATAATTACAATTTAACAGATAGGAGTTCATGCTTTCTAAAACATAAGCACTAGATAATTGGAACATTTGGTTCAGAGTGTGGACAGTGCTGTTGTGTTCAGTGAAACTCAGAATACAAATAACGTGAGGGGGGAAGCTCACACCGTTTTCCATAAACAAAAGGGCAGTTAATGTCGTTTACAGGTACACTTGAAATTTCAACTGTATACAAGTAACCCACTTATTAAAAATCCAAGCAATTAAACATAAGCAGGGAACATTCAAAATACAGCAGCGATTAAGTAAACAAAGCGGCAATACATTTCTGGCATAAAACTCATATAGATAACAATACATCATTTCTTTGGGGATTTTCTGCACTGGAAAGCTATGACAACATCCCTCCCTTCGTCCTCTTTGTAAGGTTAGATTCTGTTTCTTTGACCATTTCTCTTCCCTCCTTCTCTGTTTTTCTCCTTTATTAAGGGGAACAAGTCACCATGCTGGGAAGACACACACAAACACACACGAATGCACTCATGTCTATATTTATATAGACAGAAATGAATTATGTAGTTCCTTTCACTTGTTAGTCATAAAATAATTATATAGTAAAGAATACAAAAAGTCAAACTGGCAATTACAGTGTGGATGGATGCTCTCATGGGACGAGGCAGGGAACGCATACAAGGGTGACCAGATTCAACCTTGGGTGTTCAGGGAAAAGCTCTGGAGAAAGCAACATAATTGGAGGTCACAGGACAGGAGCTGCTTATCTTGTGTGTGACATTACATTGTTCAAGAAAAGGGAGATTTTAAAAGAATAAATAGAAGGTTTGAAATGGGAAATCATAACATGCTAGAATCTAGACGAACATCCATTATGATTCATGCACGGAGTTTGGGTGTGGAGATAGATGAAGGTTGCAGAGGTTAAAAGAGCACTGACAGGTCTTACATGGGGCTCTAGAAAGATAACACGTGCACTCTAGATAGATCAGTTTAGCTACACTGTGCAAACCAAGTTTGCAGGTTGTGAAGCAAGGTGAGCAATGGAGGAACAAATTAAGAAGCAGTTGCAGTGATTCAGGTAAAAGATACAGTTGCCTCATTACAGTAATGAATGTAGGAACATACAGATGGATTCAAGAAGCAAAAAGACATTAAAAATCAATGTAATTTAGTGATTTCTAATGGGTTGGGGGTATCATTTTTGATGAAAAATAATAAACATTCGAGGACTTTGTCCAGATTCCTGGCTTGGGAAAATGAGAGGCCCTATTCAGGGAGATTAGGAGCCCAGGAAAGGGTGTACATTTGTGAAGGAGGAGGTAGAACTTTGAGGAAATCTTTCACACAGAGGGTGAAAAGGGCCTCACAAAAGTGCCTGAGAAGGAACAAAGAGATACGGCAGAAACAATCTCACTGTCACAGCATCTAGGGAAGAGAGCATTTGAGAAAAGATGATTATGTGAACTATCTGTGAGTGTGAACACAGGGGAGCTCGAGTTGGTGGCAGGGATTGTTTTGTTGAGGGGCAAACAATCTGAGGAAGCAGAAAGAGTGAGAACAAATGTCTTTCCTCTCTGACTCTAAAGTGGCATGTCGCAAAAAAAAAAAAAAGAGATGCCTGCCACAGTACTGAGTCAGAGAGGGGTGCCTGTCCTCCCCGGGGACACCGGCCCCATGTACCAGTGGTGGTGAGTTCGAACCCAGCCCCGGCCAAAAACTGCAAAAAAAAAAAAAAAAAAAAAAAAACTCAAATAAGAAGAGAAATGGAAAGGACCTAAAGACTCTTGGAAAGAGAGATAAATGGGGATTATTTAAGCCTGGGATTAAAGTTTCAATTACTTATTCATAATGAGTATCTACATATCCCATAAGCGAGAGAAGGAAGGAGGAAAAAGGAGAGGAGGGAAATCCTCAGGACCGGGAAGCACAGCTATGCATTTCCATGGGAATATTCTCCTTAGCTAAATGTCTGGTCACTTTGCTGACACCCTTGGTATCCTGTTCCTGGGGGAAAAACAAGGCCACCCAGTTTGCTGCATTAGGCTCAACAAGAAGCTGAAGATAGATGATCTAGACAAGTCTGCTATTAATTCCAAAAAGTATACAGTTGACTGATAACAATAACAGTAATGGCAATAACAGTGATGATAATACTCATATTCCTACTAATAAATTTTAATGATAACATTTATTAAGTGCATTACTGTAGTCAGACTCTGTGTCCAGGATTTTACACGCATTAGTTCCCAATGCTCACAGTCACCCAATGAAGTGATTACTATTATTAGCCTAATTTTGCAGATGAAAAGGCAGGATGGAGATTCTGAAATACGAGGGAACTTGCCTGAGCTCACGTCTGATGTGCGGTAAAATGAGGAATGGAATTCTAGCCCAGGCTGTCTTCTCACTTTGAAAAGATGGGAAGAGCTTAATTATTATAACAAAACACCATGAGGCTCCTCAGCTGTATGGAGCGGGTAGTGTGCTGCGTGGTTTTAGTCATCATTCCGGGTCATCCTCACGACTGTATGCGGCAGGCACTATTGCACACCCATTTAGTAAACCTGACCTCAGTGAGGTCTAATGTCACAGAGTTAACATGCTATCGAGTTTGGGTTTTGTCCAACCTGTCTTCCGCATCCTGTCCACTAAAACGTACGGACCCTGAGGTGGACAAAGGCAGAGTGTGGTACCAGGGGGAGAAGAAGCTGATGTGGGTCTTTCCCCTTACTGTCTCCTGAAGGTGACTCACATTGGGTGCATTTGTTTATCTGAATATCAGTGTGGCCACTCTGGTCCGAACACCTACGATGTGTTTCCCAGTCAGAGAGATCCTGGGAGAACTGGGGAAATTGTGCTCCTAGAAACAGATTCAGAAGAACTTTTCCAGCTCAAGGATCAGGTCTGGCTCTGGGTTTAATTTTAAACAGCACCTGTCTACACTGGCAATTCAGTTCAAGTAAAGGCCTCAGATGCATTTCTTTTTTATCTTTTATTGCAAATTAATATGAGGGTACACATTTTTAGATTACGTTGTTCTCACTTCCAGAGTAAAGTTCCATTTGTGAAGGAGCCCTCACCCAGGGGCGTGTTGTACACCCTCACACGGTGTGCATTAGATGAGGCCCTGCCTCAGGGTCTCCCTCCATCTGCCAATCCTTCTCCCCTTTCCCGCCTTGCCCCTCCTGCCTCTGTCCACCCCTGTACTAGACTATATTTGTGTTTTATTGTTCATAGGAGCATGTAATTCTTTACATCTTTTCTATTTACCTGGATGGAACTGAAATATGCTTTTCTTAATAAAGTATCGCAAGAATGGAAAAATAAATATCCATTGTATTCCATACTAATATGAAGCCTTAGATAAATTTCAAGGGTACTTTTCTTCACTGAGTTGGGAGGAAGGCCACTGCTCTTGAGATCCTGCCTTAACCACCAAAAACCTATCTGCATGGTGCTTACCACCAGAGGAAGAGAACAGGAGGCTAACATTCCTTTAAAATGCCTACTCCTTGCTAAAAATAACTGCAGCCAGGGTTGAAATGCTCTTTACCTGAAAGCTGAAGGCAGAGGGGAGAAAGCTAACAAACAATTGTGCAATTTACACTAAATAATGTAAACGCGCAAGGGATTCTGTCGGGGGCATATATCTGGAACGAAATCGGCTGTGTTCTCTGGGAGTTTTGTGGACACAGCTCACAGATACATATATATATATATCTGTATCTGTATATATATATCTGTATCTGTATCTGTATATCTGTATATATGTATATATATATATATTTTTTTTCTTCTGTAACAGTGGTTCCACGTAACCATTTCTGCTGTTTCCCACCTCCATCCTGCTTGCAAAATCACAGGAATCCAGCATGAACTCGTGCTGATAAGTATTCCATGTGCTGCACAGAAATGAGTGTGTGTTTGCATACATATACACACACACAGAGACCCACAGACCCAGGGGTGAAAACAGAAAAAAATAAAAACAATGGCAACTTTGAGGACATTTTGTCACACTTTCTCCTGATGTGTTTTGGATAATCCAAATGAAATTTACTGAGCACATTATTCTTATCAGGCACTCACTAGGTGCTATGGGTGATAAAGTGATGAATAAGATATGGTCTTTAAACTCGGGGAGTTTAAAATTTATTGAAGCAGACTGTGGAGTATACACTTTATTATAGAACAAAGCAGACTGTGCTAGTTGTTACTGTATGTATTAAAGACACAAGTAAAATGCCTTAGGGGCTTAGAGGATGAAGAGACATAATTTTAACAGATCAGTGGGCTGTTTTAACTCCATGTCTCTAAACATTTATTCGTTTTTTGTTCGTTTTTTAGTTTGTTTTGTTTTGAGATAGAGTCTTACTCTGTTGTCTGGGCTGGAGTGCTGTGGCCTCAGCGTAGTTCATAGCAAACTAAACTCTGGGCTCAAGCTATTCCCCTGCATAAGCCTCCCGAGTGCTGGGACTACAGGCATTGGCCATGACTCCCAGTTAACTTTTCTTTTTTTAGTAGAGACGATGTCTCACTCTTGCTTAGGCTGGCTTCAAACCCATGATCTTCAGCCAACCTCCCGCCTTGGCCTCCCAGGGTGATAGGATTACAGGTGTGAGCCAGGCACCCAGCCCATTTACTGATTCTATAACCTTGAGCAAGTCCTTAACTGCTTTAAATCTTCGTTTCCTCACTTGTAAATTTAAAATAATAAGAGAATTTTATTGAAGAAGATATGAAGAACAAGCAGTTAATTAATACTAAGCATTGAAGAAAGCTTCTCAGGGGTGGTGATATTTTAGCTGACCTTTGGAGGAGAGTGCTGCTCTTGATAGGGAGAAAATCATGAAGGAGCTTTGCAAGGTGAGGATGAGGCAGGAGCAAAGCACCAGAGGTGCCCACCTGTGCATGAATCTGAAAGAGGGCACCCTCCCTCACCTCCTCTGCCCTGCCTACATTTCTATTACGAGCGCTCCTTTGGATATGTACATAAGAACTACTGCTAGCAAGCCAGAAGCAAACCTGCAGCTGTGACTACAAAATCAAGGAGGTCCAACGCTCTCTGTCAAATTCATTGCTAGATATTGGTCCAATGATGTTTATCAATTTAGCCACTTGGAGTCTTAAGAAGCAGAATGGGGGAACAAATGGAAGTTTCAGGACAGACACAATTGTGGGTGGAGTTCTACAGGTGAGGAAAGACAAGGATGTAGGATGCTACTGGACGAGATTGTATAGGATGCCCTAGACAGTGTAAGGTCACCCCAAACCCAGCAGGCCTGGCAGAAGGGCCAACAGCCAATGGAGCTGCATTCAAATTCTTCTAAAGACAAGATTTGGTCGTGTTGGCTTTATGTTGTTGGAAGTGGGGAGCAAAGTGGAGGGTGGGCTGGGGAGAACTGTTACTAAAGGCCATGGCATTTTGGCTGTGTCACATTCAGAGCTGATCCCCAACCCCCAGCTATAACTGTCGGTGTTCTTTCAATTTAGTGTTGAAAATTATCCCCGAGGTGGCTAATACGTGCTTCTCATCTCATCACTGTTTCCAGGGGTCCTCAAACTGCAGCCCACGGGCCACATGAGGCGGTGTGATTGTATTTGTTCCTGTTTTGTTTTTTTACTTCAAAATAAGATGTGTGCAGTGTGCATAGGAATTTGTTCATAGTATTTTTTTTTTTTTTTTTAACTATAGTCCAGCCCTCCAATGGTCTGAGGAACAGTGAATTGGCCCCCTGCTTAAAAAGTTTGAGGACGCCTGTAAAGAACCTTTTGGTTCTGTTCTGGTTATCTAACTGTGCCTCTTGGCTCACCCTGTACTTAGGGTATGCATGCACTCTCCCCATCTCACATTTACTTTCACCTGTGTCCCACCTTGCCTCAGACTCTTTCCCTTGTCACCCCAAATCTCCTGTATCTAGGCTCAAGTCTGTGCACTGCTCAGTGGAGGAAATAATGATTTCCTCTGCAGCTCCGGCCCCTCGGTCCCACTTCTCAAGCTAGAACATGAGTTCCTTGAGGACAGAGATTTCTTTTTTCTTCTCCAGGATGTAACCCAAAGCCCCAATATGGCCTGTGAAGATTTTCCAATTTAATTAACTATAGATATGATTAAAAACATTTATATGATTAGCAAAATCTCCAATTCCATTCAAATCTTGTACCCTCCTCTCATTTTCCCTAACAATTAAAAGATTTTCATGCCTAGCTAAACCTATCTCCTTTTCTTTAAAACCTTTTTCCTTCCTCCTTACTACAATAAAGATTTTCCTGACCAAATATGGCAAAGGAGGGAAAATTAACTAACAAAGAAAATGCCAATGTAAAAATATGCCTATCTTTTACACGTAGAAAGTTGCCCACATATCAATATCCCAATTTATCATTGTACATAAGTTTTTTCAAATAGCGTAGACCAAATATATGCCAATATGCATTTCCTCCATTTGGGAAGAGGGAAAAAGAGACCCAGAAGTGCTAATTAAATTATGCAGATGACACAGAGCTGAGCCTGGAACCTAGGCCTCTTCTAATAACATTTCAGGGTTTAAGCCACTATCCTTCCAACCTTGGTATCCCTTTAGTAAACAATGACAGTGTTGTGGAATGTCACAGTTGGTGGAATGATTTACCTATTCTGTGACAATGTAGCTGTCCTTCCAGCAGAATGAACAGGGACAGTAAAACACACTCTCACTCCAGATTCTCAGAGCACGTTTTGGATGATCCAGCATATGAGCAGCCTGTGGCCATGCACAGCCTATCCATTCTCTCCTAAATGGACATACACATATTGATTGCCAATTAAGGCCTTTGTGCCAACAGAGTAGTCAAGACCCAAAATTACCCTCTCACTTCTTATGACTCCAGGGAACCCAGCCAAAGTGTTATTTATTTGGTCAGTGAACAAAAGACAGCCAGGACACAGAAATGAGTCAAAACTGATCTGTGTCTCAGAGACACCAAAGTGCAGTAGCCCTCCTGAAATAGATGGCACAGCTTTCTCCCCCCACCCCAATGTTACCTCTATACTTTCAGAGATGGCTGGAAAAGACACAAACTAAGGGATGGAGATAATAATTATTGAGTATACACTATATACAAGAAGTTCCACATATGGTTATATAATTCTCAAACATTGTACCTGGAATATATTCGTCACTTATTATTTATCAAGTATTTATCAAAACAATATGAAAAGCATCATTCTTCTGATGAAAAAGGATGAGGTTCAGAGATTGAGCAACTGAAAAAGGACTGAGACCCAAACCCTCTTCTGTCCCTAAATCTCATGCTTTCCCTGCCCCTGTCTATTATAGAGACTGGCAGATTGTCACCCTGTTACAAGAGCTCCCATAAAACTTGCCAAGCCCTACATTGAAAACCTCCTTGCGTTGTATTTTAATATTCTCTTATTTATTTTTTTGATTATTATTATTTTTTATTATAGATAAAAATATGCACCATAGATGTGGCCCGACCCATTACCCTCCCTCCACCCAAACCTCCCCCCTCCCTTCCCCTTCCTTGGTTTAATATTCTCTTTATAGAGCTGCTTTTCTTGTGAGTGTTGGAGCTCTAGGTCCTGTTTATATCACTTATGAGCTTCTTAAGTATTGCCAAATTATTGGACAGCTCTATATGTCACTTAGTTTATCTGTAGAACAGTGATACTATAGTTTCCACCTAATAACATTTTTGTAAACAATTCGATAAGGTGAACATAAAGCCTACTATTCTATCAGTGCTTGAACCATTTTTTATTATTATCCAAGGCGCCTGGCCATGTAAGTTCACTATGGGCAAAAAGCATATCTCTTTTGTGCACCGTAAGTATGGTGCCCAGAAAGAATTTGTATATATGAATACACAGGCTCCATGAAGTGTGAACAACTTGTTTGAAGGTCTGAATCCGGTGTGCATATCTGTAGTGGTTTCTAAGCCATTGGCTGTGGACCTTGCAGAATAGCACATCTATTATATTTATATAAGATGTGGAATTATAAAAGATCTGGAATACATTGTCTGATAACCAAAGAAATGTCTCACACATAGAGGTACTATTCTTTTAAAATTCTGTATAGATACTTTTGTGATTCCTGAATTGCAAAACTACTTAGAAGTGTTACTCAGTCTCAACAGCTCCGTGTTATTTGTTTTCACACTCAGTTGCCTAGTATACTTATTACTACGTGTTAAGTTTTCGAACATTAAAGAAGGGGCACATACAAAGAAAAGGTTGAAATCACTATCCTAACATATTAAAGATGGGTTGCTATTGATAGCTATGGTTCTCTCAGACTGTTAACCTCTCAGGGTGTGGTTACGTAGATGCTGGTTTATTTTATTATTATTATTTTTTTCATAGCTAAGATCAGAGCGTTCTAGTCACTTATACAAGGCCAGAATGGAGAAAACTATCTTTTTATGCTAAATCAATCCTTATTTACTATGGTGATGTCTACATATCAATAAAACATATAAATGTGTTTTTGAAAAATATCTAAAAGTTTATGGAATAAACTCTTCTCCACATCCAGAGCAGGGCCCCTTTGCAGCCTATTTGGATCACATGACCCCTTTTCTTTACCTGCTGTTGACTGGACAAGGGGGAGAACACCTTGTCTCCCTGTTGGCAAATTCAATGATCTCTTGCAGAAATATGGTGGCCTAAAGAATGTAGCTGAGTTTTTGGCTGGAAGTGAGGTCATGGGAACTCAGTTGTCAGACACTGAGTCAATGAAAATGTTGCTACACAGATGGGAAATAAATGACACAGATAAAGAGAGAGGAAGATTCTATAGGAGAACCCACAAATCCTTACAGAAAAGGTTCCAAAGTTCCTACCCTTCCTGGTCCTTTGTAAATCCTTGATGAACTTGCCTTGAGTTATTCAATAATTTATTGAGCATCTACTAGATAGATACAGCCATGAAAAAATTTCACAAAGATCCTGACCCTCATGAAGCTTATAAGAAGATGTGTAGAAGGCAAAGTAAACAAGGTATATAAAAGAGCTAAAAAAAAAAAAAAAGTACCTATACACTCGAGTATAAGCCAACATGAGTATAAGCCGACCCCCTTAATTTTACCCTAAAAACTGGGAAAACTTAGTGACTCGAGTATAAGCCGAGGTGGAAAATGCAGCAGCCACTGGTAAATTTCAAAAATAAAAATATAT
>CAUYPK010106523.1:0-28139 GCA_963574355.1 Loris lydekkerianus
TAAATGCTTTTCAATATTTATCGCTAAAGAAAAACTGTAAACTAGCAACAACAACTTTAAAACTTTAAATAAAGTGCAGAAAACCGTAGCTTAACAGGTAATCAAGCTGTGGGTTATATAGTTGTGGGTTAAATAGTTCAGCGGAATACAGTTCAGTTCAGCCGCCTACCTCTTCAGCTCAGCCGCGACTTGTGGACTGAGCTGAAGCACGGCCCCCTCAAGCAGCCGGCAGAAGACGACTGGAGACTACGTGCATTTGATTAGGTGCGCAGGCACCGAATCAAACAACCTGTATGACCCGAGTATAAGCCGTGTTTGGGTTTTTCGGTGCAAATTTTGTGCCGGAAAAAACTCAGCTTATACTCGAGTATATATGGTATCTACTGTTTTTGTTACCCTCAATAAAGCCAGTTTGGTAGATACTGTGATTGTTGGAAATGTTCAGCACCAGCCTTCTTCAAGGGCACTTTACTCAGAAGAGGATACCACATATCAGGGCAAGTCAGAGCAGCAGAGCAGGACTCACTGCCTAGTTTTGTCTGTACTATTTCTCAGGATGCCCTCTGCAGTCCCTGATTTTCCTATTAGGAGAGAACTGTGCTTGCAGGAAGAACACTGTGACTGGCTTAAGGTCTAAAAAAATAGGACATAGTCTGGGCACAGTGGCTCACACCTGTAACTCTGGCAATTAGGGGGGCTGAAGGGATCATTTGAAGCTAGGGGTTTGAGACCAGCCTGAACAATATCGTCAGACCCTGCCCTTACAAAAAAGTAGAAAAATTAGTCTGGCGTGGTAGTGTGTACATGTAGTATCAACTACTTGGGAGGTTGAAACAGGAAGATGGTTTGTGCCTAGGAATTTGAGGTTGCAGTGAGCTATGATGATGCCATTGCATGCTAGCCCAGGTGACAGAGCCAGACACTGTCTTAAAAACAAACAAAACAAAGAAAGATATAAAAACATTTCATATGGCTGTGGCTTTTGTATCTGTATGTCATCCATACAATGCATTTTAAGAGAAGATGTTAAACAGTTTCATTATCTCTCACAGAAGGCCTGTCAGTATTCCTTTGAAACAGCTCTGGATTAAAAGGTAGCTGAGGGAAAAAAGAAAAGTTAAAGAATAATAATCATTAGTGAATGAAAAGGAGGTATCAAGTGGAGTGCTAAAGAAGTCTGCCTGAGACCTCACATTCAACATCCCTTAATCACCCAAAAGGTAAACGTACATTCATTACTCTGCAAATGACACAAACAAAATTCACTATTAACTCCAACAGAGGGCAGTTTTCCATAAAGGGACTCTGAATTGGGAAATGAGATCATAAAATTGCTAAGTCAGCTGTCATTTCAAAACACTCCACATTTGTTAGGATATCAGTATCTTGCAATAGACACAGTAACTACAGCATCTCCTCTTCCTGCTCCACCTTATTTTACTTCTTTTTCTTGTTTATTATACAATGGTCATTATGGAGCAAATTGAAAGCAGACTTAATTACAAAGTAAAAACATTAATAGCTACCATTAACATTTTGTTTTATACTTTCTAGATAATTTTTTCTTTCAGTATATAACACATTCACTAACTTTTTTTTTTTTTTTTTTTTTTTTGGTAGGGCAGGATCTCTCTCTATAATCCAGGGAATGTGGCATCCTCATACCTCACTGCAACCTCAAACTCCTGTCCTCAAGTATTTCTCCTGTTGGGCCTCCTATAGTGCTAGGAGTAACCACCATACCTGGCCATTAACATGTTTACAAATGGGTGAGTTTCTCTAACTGTAAATTTTTTAATAATAATCTCTCTTTCTATTGAGAAAAGCTTATCTATATATCTTGTATCCCATTTATTCATTTTATAATGTATCAGAATTTTCTTCCTTTTTAAAGCTTAATAATCTTTCTTGTATGTATATACTATATTTTGTTTATCCATTCATCATGGATTCTTAGGTTGCCAACTTGTAGCTATTTTGAATTATACTGCTATGAACATGGATATAGTCCCTGCTTTCAATTATTTTCTTTCAATTCTGTTCTTCAATCAGAGTAGAATTGCTGAATTATTTTAAAAATTATATTTTTAATTTTTATGGAATCATCATGCTGTTATCCAAAAAGGCTGCACCATCTTATATTCTCACCAGCAGTACCTAAGGGTTCCAATTGCTCCACATATTTGCCAACCTTTGTTATTTTGTATTTATTTATTTACTTTTTTTCTGAAGACAATTTCACTCTGTTGCCAAGGCAAAAAGTGCTCTGGTCTAGCTTAGAGCAACCTCAAACTCCTGAGTTCAATAATTCTTCTGCCTCAGCCTCCTGAGTAGCTGAGACTATACGTGTCTGCCAGGATGTCCAGCTAATTTTTTTTTCTATTTTTAATAGAGACAGGATCTCCCTTTGTTCAGTCTTGTCTTAAACTTCTGAACACAGGGACTTTCCTGCCTCAGCCTCCCAGAGAACTAGAATTACAGGCCTGATCCACCATACCTAGACTGTTACTTTGTGTTTTTGATAATAGTTATCCTGATGCTTATGAAGTTTATTTCACCTATTTTTGACAACATTTTAAAATTAAGTTTGAAAAATCATAGGGAGTATTTCTGGGAAGTAAAATTGTTATTGATAAAATAATGATTTGTTAGATTACTTTTGTAAAATGAAGATCTTGATTTCTTTGAAAATAGAAGTAGATTTCTATTTTTCCTACAAATACATAATAGAAATCTTTTTTTTTTTATTAAATCATAACTGTGTACATTAATGTGATCATGGGGCACCATACACTGTTTTTTATAGACCATTTGACACATTTTCATCACACTGGTTAACATAGCCTTCCTGGAACTCTTTCTAATACATGATACTGTATGTGGTCATTCTGTTCTCAGGGATGAAACATGAAGGGGGGAGTGTGAAAAATAATCTCTTACATTAAGTCATTTTCAAAGAAATAACCTATGAGGCTCGGAGAGGAAAACAGCTTCACATGCCAAGAGGTAGCAAGGATGTGACACCTCAAACTAAAACCTCATGGGTTTTTTATTGTGTTCTTAATAGTGTTAACTTTTCAAATAAGCCTGAAACTATCAAGACAATCTGGGGTAGGGAAGGAACTTTGACCATACTTACGACACGTGGGTGGTTTTGTGTCAACATCAAAGCTTGGGGAAACAAAGTATAGAGAGGTGGATAATAGGACTATGTTAAAATTAACCTTAAAAAAGGACATACATTAACCTGGAGTGTTCTTTCCTTCCTTTCTTCTTTCCTTCTTTCCTTTCTTCCTTCCTTCCTTGTTTTTTTTTTTTTTTTTTTTTTTTTTTTTTGTATGAGTCTCAAGTTGCCCTCAGTAGAGTTCTATGGCTTCACAGTTCACAGCAACCTCCAACTCTTGGACTTAAGCAATTTTCCTGCCTCAGCCTCCCAAGTAGCTAGGACTACAGGCATTCCCCACATCACTGGGCTACTTTTGTTTTTGTTGCAGTTGTCATTGTTATTTAGCAGGCCCCGGGCTGGGTTCAAACCTACCAGCCTGGTGTATGTGGCCAGCACCCTATCCCCTGAGCTATGGGTGTCATCATGTCAACTACTTTCTGATCTAAATTACTAATCTATTCCAACATGCTCAAACAGGTGTTTTCTAATCTGACTTATCAAACTGTTTCAAACCGGTCAAGCATTCTGTCCTTTATTTCTGTCTTCAGCCTTAAAGGGATGAAAGGAAACAGGCTCTTGCCCCTTTGTGTTCCTTAACAAATGCTTGACTATTTTTATTTAGTTTTAATTCTGCTAGCCTTAACCTCCAACTGTCTATTGAAACATTATATTGATTTAAAAGAGTAGCTTGCCTTTTGTATAAATAGAAAGGAATTTACAGATGATAAGGAAGTGCACATGTGACATATGTCAACTTGCCATTGCTTTAATACTGACATGGCATTCTCTAGTTTTTAGTTGCCAAAAATATTATGATGTTTCTTTGAGCATAGTCTGAAAACTTGTGACTAAATATTTCATGACTTTTAAAAAAAGAATTCATAGGAAATTTTAGGTATAGGAAGAGTCCTTTGGTTTTCATGTATGTTTTGCCTATTCTAACCAGAGGCAAACAAACAAACAAACAACAACAACAAAAATCAAAACAAGTAAATGATAACTCTAGAATTAGAGCAACAATATAGTAATGAACTTTTGATTGCCATTTTAATTCTATTATTGCATCACATAAGCACAGCCACATTTCAATTGCTTACTGTTCTTTTCTTTCAAGGACTCTTTATAATAATTGTATATGTCAGTGCAGGTATTCAGATTGGAGAGACATGCTGCAGGCTCATCCTTGCATTGGCCTAATAACAGATCAGACTAAATACAGACCCATCTGAGAGAAATATGCTGACACTCTGATCAGATGATGCTGCCAGGAGAGTCCTGATAATGAGATAACACCTTTGACATTTTGATGAGAACAACAGTTTGGTTGGTGGTCCTTGATAGAAACCAGCTCCCCCTCAGCCAGCTATCTAAGACTGGCCTCCCTCCCTAACCCTCATGCTAACATCCATCGGATCTTAGTCCACCTACCCCAAGTGTCAAATAAAATAAACAATGCTACCTCTGTTACACTTTGGCCTTGAGTGTTCTGATCCTCTTCTTTTAGTTTTTACATATCAGGTATAAAGACAAACCATTATACTTGCTAAGTAACCAACCTAATAGTGATTTTTACCTATTATACATATTATTTCAAATTATTTCAATTCTTAGGGTATATTAGCCAGCATAACATCATAATATAGTCCTGCACATAAAACCTGTTATCTGTTTCAGCAGTTGTGAGACATTTTAACAGACATTTATAATTGCTGACAGTATAGTATAAAAGAAAAGAAAAACAACCAAACTGATTAAACAGAATGCTGGTCAATGAACACATTAATAAAGTATCTAATTTTGGGTTGTGCCTATGGCTCAGTGAGTAGGGTGCTGGCCCCATATACCAAGGCTGGCATGTTCGAACCCGGCCCTGGCCAAACTGCAACAAAAAAAATAGCCGGGCATTGTGGTGGGTGCCTGTAGTCCCAGCTACTTGGGATGCTGAGGCAGGAGTATCATCACCTAAGCCCAAGAGTTGGAGGTTGCTGTGAGCTGTGTGATGCCAGGGCACTCTACCGAGGGCAACAAAGGGAGACTCTGTCTCTACAAAAAAAAATAAAAAATAAAAAATTAAGTATTTAATTTTTCAATTGTTGCCCACAATTAAGAAGCTTTCAAAAGGTCTTGCCTTTTACTCCATATCTAAAATTGATATTTGACTTGATTTACCTGATTTACTAATCTTTTATTCTAAGCTCTCAAATTAGAGTAACGCCAGAGACTTCTAGTTTTGTCTACAATAAAACCAGCATATGTAAAGCATGTGGGATTTGTGAATAATGTATTTTGCTGGACCAACAGCCTCAATGCCAGACTAATTATTCCAAATAGTGGTTGTTCCTTAATGAAGACTCCACAGTGCAATTGTTGTAGAAAAATAATGATTACTTTAGGACAGATGGCAAAGTGGCAAGATGGGAAAATTGTCCATATAATTTCTGTCTCTAAATCTTGAGCTTCATGAAGGATAGTTTAAATAAATACTCCAGGAGAATTATTTATAACACTTCTTAATCACCCACTTATTCTCAGTTCTGTATTCTCTTTTCCTTAAGTAACATAATCTTTCCTTGCAGGGATGAAACAATGAATGACGATGTCAATCTTAATTTAACTAAATATTTTGAATAATGCCAAAGTGTTGTTATATTTGTACCTGTGTGGATATGTTAAATTCTGAAAGGTAAGATTAAAAAAAAAAAAAAAAGAAGAAGAAGAAAGCCTAGATAAATATATTTTAAAAATTAAATAATGAATGATTGAATCATTTAGAATTTTTTGACTTAATGTGAGTAGCCTTTTTTTTTTTTCTTTTAATTTTGTTTCTGTAGCTACCTGTGTTCAAATACCATTTATGCGTATACTTTAGGACATGCATCTCTGGGACTAGGACTATACACACACATATCTTAATTTAATAAAGGAAACATTTGGGCCAGGCTCAGTGGTTCACACCTAGCATTCTGGGAGGCCGAGGTAGGTGGATTGCCTGAGCACAGAAGTTGAGAACAGCATGAGCTAGAGCAAGACCTCATCTCTAAAAATAGCTGGATATTGTGGTAGGCACCTATAGTTCTAGCATCTTGGTAGGCTGAGATAAGAGGACTGCTTGAGCCTACGAGTTTGAGGTTACTGTGAGCTATGACTCCATATCACCTTACCAAGAGCAACAAAGTGAGACTCTGTCTAAAAAAAAAAAAAAAAAAAACCCAAAAAGAAAAAGAAAAAAATAAATAAAATATTTGATAAATCACTTCAAAAAACAAAATTTTTGTTGTGGCAGGCACCTGTAGTCCCAGTTATTTGGGAGGCTAAGGCAAGAGAATCACTTGAGCCCAAGAGTTTGCTATCAGCCATGACACCAAGGGCACTCTACCAAGGCAACAAAGTGAGACTCTGTCTCAAATAAATAAATAAATAAAAATTAAATAAAAATTAAATTAAAAAAATATTCTTAAAGCAATAATTTTCTATTTGGCTATAATATCTATTCTAATAGAAGATATACTATTGAAATTTTTCTTGATATAACTTTTAAAACCCATCTAACCAAATATTAAAAATCGATGTATTTAATATCAGGGATTTTTAAGCTGAGCTCAGTAAAGTTACTAAATATTGTATAAAACTTTGTGAATGTAAATTCATATATACTTTTTTTCTATAAGTGCCTTTATCATTCATCTAATTGCCAAAAGAGAGGTTTGTAATTCAAATCAAGTAAGGACTACCAAAAATGCATACGATATTATCATACATATGGTTTTCAAAAGATTTTGCCTGATTGTTTTGAGGTTCTCCCTTTAGCATACAGTCTTAGAGTAGTCAGATACCAATAAGTGCACACACTATATCATTGGTGCAGCCTGTGTTCAGATTTCGATATCAGCTGTTTTGATTAACCACCGTCACTGTTCAGCTACTGACAATGTTGATATTTCACAACCAACTTTGTTGTCTATAGACCTTTTTGTTCATCATGAATGATAAGCTATTATAACATATTTCTAACACTCATTCATTCATTTATTAATTTTTGAACACATCTTGAGCACCACTAAATACTATACAAAAATGCTTCATGGATTATTTAAATGAAGATAAGATCTAGTCTTAAAAAGGGAGCCAGAGATCATGTCTTCAAAAATGTATGTGCCAGGCTAAGGATTTGTGAATTTATATGTTAAAAATATGAAAGTATTGGAGGGTTTTTAGCTGGGGAATGACACATTGAATTTGCATTTTTCATGGATCACCCTGGCAGTAAGATGAAAGATGAATTTGTAGGGGATAAGATCTGAGGCAAGAGTGTTAAAGAAAATCCACTTTTGCCAAGTGAGAGGCTGGAATCTAAAATAGTGAACTGATTTTAGAAATATTTCTCATATTTATGTCATATGAGAAAAACTCATATGACATAAATCTATTTAGCCATAATTGAGATAGAGAAGATTATAAGATAAAACAACTTTGGAAGAAAAGCTAAGATTTCCACTTAAAGATTTTGTTTGTTTTGTTTTTTATCTTTTACCCAGATGGAACAGTGCAGCAGACATCTGAAGATGCAAATTTAAGTTTGGGAAATATGTTTAGGATTTAAAAAGATTTGAAAATGATCATTTGTGTGGTAGGTAAATGATAAAAATGAGTGAGATGGTGTGAATAATCAGAGTGAGGAGAGTAATAGGACAGTACTTGAGCCTTCAATTGTAGAGGTTCTGAAACTTTCAAGAGTGGGCCCAGGAAGAGGGGCTCTTGAAAGACACAGAAAAGGAATAGTCAGAAAAGTTAGGAGCAATCAGACAATATTCTGTCAGGAAGGAAAGGGAATAGAGAGTTTAAAGTAGGAGGGAAGCTTAAACATTGTTGGCTGATGCAAAGATGTTGAGTAGGTATGAATAGAAAAACACCCACTTTTTAATTTGACAATTTATACATTGTTTATATTTATCGATAAATCTATCTCTACAAATGTATTGACCTTTCACAGACAATGACAGATTACACTAAGAAGCTATTTGAGTATTTTATTGATGTCATACTCTTTTTATTTTATGTGAAGAGGCAAATCAGTATACATGTTGATACCCTGTTATATATTTTATATATCTTAGATTGTACAGAAGGAAGGAAAAAATGTATTAAAATCGTAATACTCAGAGGGACTTTACCTAAAAAATGCAACCAGTGTAACCTGGTTTATTGTACCCTCAATGAATCCCCAACAATAAAAAAAAACGAAAAAAAACAAAACAAAAACAGAACCTAAAAAAAAAAAAATAATAAAATAAAATAAAATCATAATACTCAATATATACTGATAACAAAAGATGCTACATTTCACTGTAGTCAGAAGACTGAGAAGAGATTTGAAAAACAGAATACAACTGACGTTTAAGTACCTCTTACAATTTTCGAAGTCAAACATGAATCAAGTACTACAATTTTAATACAGCTTTTTCCTTTCTTGAAACATGTATACATTTTTTTGGCACCCTTAGTATTTACTCTAATAGTTCAATGAATGAACTCATTCAGTGAGAGATTTTATATAACAATACGTTATAATTTTCCATGGATATGCTTCATCAGAGTGAAGCAGAAGAAAGCAGGTTTTATACTTCAGCATAAGGTGTACAAAGGGATAAATTTTCAACCAGGAAGTATAATTTTAGAGGAGGCAGCTGCTTTGGTCAAGGCAAATTCATGAGGATGACCTATTAATGAAAAACACTCCCAGCAAAGTGGCAATAAATATTCTTTGAAGAAATGAGTGAATAAGTGAAGCAATGAAGTTGATAAATGGTCTGAAGTGAATGAACATTGTCTTAATGTATAAAATAAAATAACAAAAACAATTTTTATAGAACAATCAAATCACAACTCTCAGGATTTTCTTTTTTCTTCTCTATCCAAAGTCTCTGATTGTATTTTCCAGGCAGCATTAAAAAAAAGATAATAAATAAAAAGCACCTGCTTGGGTGTATACTGGATTTAAATGTAAACAGGAAACTTAAATTAGTTATAGGGTACTTAGCTACTAGGCAAAGTTCTTTCATTGAACTAGAGGGCTCCCTGAAACAGTACTAGCTTCTTCCTTTGTTTTCTATAATGAACCAGGAAAAGTCTGAAGTTGCAAGTAGGTGACTCTTGGAAAGATAGCTCTAATCCGGGCTGTCATGATGACAATTGCAATGTTTCATTCTCAAAAATAAAAGGCTTGGTGCCTGCAGCATAGTAATTACTGATTACTGGTGCCAGCCACATACACCAAGACTGGAGGGTTCAGACCCAGTCCGGGCCTGCTAAACAACAATAACAACTACAACAAAAAACAGCCGGATGTTGTAGCAGGCGCCTGGGCTGTGGTCCCAGCTACTTGGGAGGCTGAAGCAAGAGAATTGCTTGAGCTCAAGAGTGGGAGGTTGCTGTGAGCTGTGAAGCCACAGCATTCTACTGAGGGCGACAAAGTAAGACTCTGTCTCAAAAAAACAAAACAAAACAAAGCAATGTTTCATTCTCGCACTAAAGCTTTTTGTTTCTATAGTTGAAAACATGTTGCTGACTTTAGGATGAGATACCTCCTTTTGATCCAATTTATTGAAAAATGCTCAAATTAAACTGAGTATATATTTTCAATTACAATTAAATCTAGTGTTAACAGTTTGCACACTATGTTAGAGGTTCCTTCTAACTAAAATTAATGAGCTAGGAAAGCTGCTGCAGCTCGGGCTGTGAAGGAGCTTCTGAGAGGCTATAGATGTGGGTGCTCATGGGGAGAGCCAGCCTGGCTCACTTCTAGCATAGGGAATATTTGTGAACATGAGTTAACTGCTCAGCGGGAAAATTTCCTGAAAAGCCTCATCTTCACTCTGTAATAGTTTCCTACTGTGGGCTCTCCACACTTAGTGTGCTTAAGAAGCACCTGGAGAGATTGTTAAAAATGCAGATTTTCAGCTTCCCATCCAGATAATTGGCTCCATTGCCTTAACATGCACCTGGGATAATTCTGATGCAGGTTTCCAGGACACTGGCCTAGGGGATAGTTCCAGCTCCTCAAGTCTGCAGTTGTTCAAACTTTCCACCCTGACATTCATCCTGTTTCCCTCCCAGCCAACTTTGTAGTTATGGGGAGTGCTGAGCTTGACACGGAGGCTGCTTTGTGTCTTTGTCTTTCTTCATACTTTTCCCTCTACTTTAGCTGCCCTTAAGTATCTTCTTCATGTGTAGATCTAATTTTCAAGGTTCCTTATCAATGTCAACTATCCTGTAAAATTCTGCCTCCTCTGTGTGCACTTGTGCTAAACTGCACAGCAGAGAAGGCAAACAGACAACCTGCTGACCGACC
The DNA here is from genome assembly GCA_963574355.1 of Loris lydekkerianus. NCBI lineage: Eukaryota > Metazoa > Chordata > Mammalia > Primates > Lorisidae > Loris > Loris lydekkerianus. Next base: position 10,515 of record CAUYPK010106523.1, read on the forward strand.
CTCTGCTTCCCGGATACAACTGCACTCACCAGTTACAATGTCACTCACTCAATTTCAAAGTTCATCTAAACTGTGCCCAGAAACTAACACCAACCCACAGGGCAGCGGTTATCAACCTGTGGGTTGCGACCCACAGGAACTGTATTAAAGAACCACGGCATTAGGAAGATTGAGAACCACTGCAATAGTGTTTGGCAGATGAAATGAAATATACTGGCCATTCCAGTGTTTAGTTATTATTATATTATGATATTATTTTTATATCACCCTATAGTGTTCTATGGAATTCACTTGTTTATATATATGCCTCCTACTAGGCAGCGATAGGGATCATATTTTATTAACCATCAGCTCCTATCCGAGAGCCTGGCACAACACAGACCCGTGAAAAAGATGTGATTAATGAGTTCATAGCTGAATAATACTGCTTTCTTGCAGAAGATAATATATATTTTCTATGTTCACCTACACTTTAGAAATAGCTTTTGCTCCTTTATGCCTGAGATTGTAACTTCACTAAATTAATGTCTTCGTAGTCATTCAATTGAATGCAAAAACTAGATGCAAATTAATCTGTCTGAGAAATATTTCTGTTGTACCATTTGTATGTCATGAAGATTTCTAAACCAAAATATGTAACAATAAACCTTTTCTTACTGGTGATTAGAGTAAAGAATTGAAGACTGCTAAACCTGTGATCAACAGGAATTAACTGGAAGATGAGAAATCTGAAGCTAAAGGCTCCTCCGTCTTAATTCCCGCTTATCTTTTGGAGTGTCATTTCATCATCATTATAGCAACAGCAATAATGAATATCCTCTGAGCCTCTGACTTTTAATACGTAAGGGTTTCACACTCCTGACCTGCCTTTTGAGAGCTTTAATAATGCTTATTTCTTTTAATGGACTGAGATAAGATTGTGTTGAAATAAAAGTGGCATAATCAGAAAAATGGAAGTAGGAAGAGCATATGTCCAGTGCACGGTAGATGCAGTTAATAAAGGAGAGGCATTAAATCTCCAAGGCCCTTGTTATTAACAAGAATAGTATCATTTGTAACATTTGGATTTATATAGCAAGTATCCTCCAGAGAGCTCAAAATAAGATACGCTGAAAACAATTGTTTCATTCTATGCGTTGACTCTCCACAAAAATAATGAATGTGGGTAAGAAAAATATGTAGTTAGTAGCTTCTTGGGCTCATGAAATTCTGTCCAGGCATCAGGTAAATGTTTAGTGCAGAGAATTAGCTGGCAATACATGTTCAGCATATTAGCTGGCATATAGATTAGTGAAGTATAGATTTTTTAAAAGTAATGCTGCAGTTTCCCCTAAAACATCATGAGATTAATTATTCAAAACAAACATAAAATACCCCTTGGTGTCTGCTCTTGATTGTCACCCCTATTTGTTCTCACACCTTGTTCACCTTCTTTCTAACATCAGACACCATTCATTCTATCAGTTCAACAAATGCTGTCAGCTGAATATTCAGTTTTAGACTTTGCCTAGTGGAAAATACAATAGTGAGAGATTGGCATGTTTCAAAATGCTCTTCCTTTTTGAATTCTAAAAATTATTCCAGAGTGAGTTGTAATTGCTAAGGATGAAGATTTGGTTTCCTCAGAGAGACAGCGTGGAGTAGGAATAAGACTAGGAGTTGGAGAAAAATGCAAAGTAAGGTAAGTATAGTGTTTTATGTTGCAACATTGGTTGAAATAGCAAATGACTGGGAATAATCTGAATCAATAAAGAACTGTTTAATGAATTATGGTACATCCATATTATGGATGATGAAGCAACCATAAAAAAAGAATGAAGCATTTTTTCTAAGCTGATATTGACAATTAGTAAATTAAACAAAACAAAACAAGGTGTAGTAATAGAATTGTGGGATCAAATTGGAGGTCTAATTTGAGTTCTTTGAGGATTCTCCATACTTCTTTCCAACTAGGCATCTACCCAGAAGAAAAATAAATTAATTTATCATAAGGACATTTGCACTAGACTGTTAATTGCAGCTCAATTTACAATCACCAAGATTCAGAAACAATCTAAATGCCTACCAACCCAGGAGTGTATTAACAAACTGTGGTATATGTATACCATAGAATACTATACAGCCATAAATATGGAGGTGTTATATCCTTCTATAACCTGGATGGAGTTGAGGCACATTCTTCTTGGTAAAGTATCACAAGAATGGAAAAGCAAGTATCCAATGTATGCAATACTAATATGAAGCCAATAGACGTTTTAATACACACCCACATAAGAGAAAAATTCAACTCAAGCTGCTGCAGGGAGGGAAAATGAGGCAGGGAAGGGGGGAGAAGGGGAGAGGACTCATGTGCTCCCAGTTAGGGGACACAATGTAAGGGTATTGGCACACCTTTTGGGCACAGGACACAACTACAACAGGTACTCTACCTAACATAAGCAAATACTCTAACCTGGTTATTTGTACCCTCAAGTTAACCTGAAATTAAAAAAAAATAAACAAATAAAGTAAAATAGAAATTAAGTCCCTTTTTCACTAACCAATAAAGTTCTTCTGCAAAATAAAAACAAAACAAAACAAAGCATAGACGAATATATTTTGTGTGCTAGTTTGTGTTTAGAAAGGAGAGATCGCATATGCACATATACGTATTTTTTTCTTATTTATCCATATATTTTAGGACACAAAAATCTGCTAAGTTTTTAAGTTTGAACCATGTGATTATAAAATGCTTTTAAAAATACATACAGTTTTAAAATATCAATTAAATTATAAATATAAAGATATAGATGTCAGAATTTTGTCTAGGTTTAGAACTTGGATCCTTTATTTCCATCTGTGTCAATGTGAGTAATTTCATTGAACCTTTGTGTGTCAAAGTGCTTTCTTGCAAAATGGGGTTAAAATAGTACCAACTCCACATCTTTCAGGGAGGATTAAATTCCACAGTATATGAAAAACATTTTCAAACACGTAATAGTCATTATTAAGTTACAACATCTCATTGGGTCCATTTTCCTGCTGTAAATAATTCTTTCTCTTTCAAAAGTAGTTCAGAGTTATGGTAGGGGAATTTAAAAAATTGTTTGCTTCCCACCAGCCAAGAATTATAAGGAGGCTGGAAAGTGAAGAAAATGTTACTTATGTTGAATTTTAAAGTCCATTTTTTAAAAAGCATTTTATTCTGGTTTCTAGGTTACATACTCCTTGAGACAGTATTTTTCATTCAACAAATTTGCAGTCTTGAAGGTTTCAAATGACCTCCTACTTGTTAAATATAATTGCTTTTTTCTGTTTTCATTCATTTTAGTCTCTGTGGCTTCAAATTTCCTTTCTCATTCTCTGAATTCCAGTGAGCTACCATGCTTAAACCTCTTAGACAGAAGTGATATTGAAGTCCAAAGGTACATGATGGGTAAGATACTCTGAGCGTCCTGTTCCCAGTGTTAGGGTGGAGCTCTCCAGTCAGCCGGTACTTTTTCAAGGATCAAATTAGGCTGCCAGTTTGAGCCCGCTCACATTAAATGTGCCCTTTCTTCTATGAACAGCTCTAATTGTCACTGAGTTTGCAATTAGCTTTTTTTTTTTTTTTTTGTCATCTTTGCTGGTTCTTTATCTTTCTTGACATGCTGCTCTTTCTAGAAATCCTAGTTTAATACAGACGTTCCTGAGGTTAACTCTAGGCTGGTTTATTCTAGTAGTGAATGTGGATGAATTTCAGGGAAGTTAGGATTATGGGACTAGAGTTAGATTGATATAATAATGAAATGACTGTATGAAAAGTTTTGTGACCAGAGTTAGGTATGCAGGATGACGGGAGAGGACATGAGCCTCCACAAATTACACATTATACTGGGGCTTCATGAGACAGCTTGGCATGAACCTCAAAGGACTTCAGGAAAAAGATCTGCAAGGGCCTAGCTGGAGCCAGAAAGGACCTCAGGAAAAACGTCCTGAAGGGCCTGGCTGGGACATTTTAGGACAGCATGTGCCGTTGACTCCTTGAACAAGAAAGACTAGTTCTTGTGGGTGTGAGATAAGAAGATTCAGCTTCTTTCCCCCCAGCTCCTGAGTTGAGCTGCCCTGCAGAAACACAGAGGATTAACTGGTGGCATCTAGCTCCAAAATCCATTGTTCCCTTTTCCTTTGTTTTATGTAATCCTGTTAGTGATCCATAAGTATCTTAAAATAATGAAAATAGCTAAAGGGTAATGGGTGGGTAATAGAGAATTGCTGTCTTTCCCACAAAGGGTGTTGACACCCCACCCCCACCCCAACCCACACTATAAACTCTACTCTTTTTGGAACACCCACAGGTGGTATGGAGGCTGGGTCCCTACAGTGAACAGAGATGAAAAGAGTAAATGAACCAAGAGTTAGCCTCATGAGATACTTGATGATATTTGTATACATGATTGCAGTTTTCATCATACCATAATACTTGTGGAAGATATAAACATTGTCTTGTTAACTTGTTTTCAGGGCTATTTTACCTCTCAGCAGATACTCAGAAAGGATTTGTTGATTGCTTATTGTTCTTATGAGAATGTAAAATTTCTTTTCAGAATACACATGATACTATTTCCAAAAACAAAAGTGACTTTCAAGTATCTGACCTAAATGAAGGAATCCACTTTTATATGAAAGTTCATAATGGAATAACCACTAACAATCAAACATTTTATAAAAGTATCTTCATTGAACAGGCTAATTACACGGTCAACTGTGCTTTGGTTATTTGTTGCTATGATTCATGTCTAGTAAGAAGCAGATACCCAGATGGTACCAAATAGTCAACACATCGGAGGTGAAGGGTGCATTCAGAGGAAGCCCTGGGAGGCAGGGAGAGCTTTCCGAGACCTGCAAAAGAGAGGGATGGGAGGAGGAGGGTCCAGTTAAAGAAATTTTAGATTGAAATGCGTTCTGAACCTGTTTCTGCCAGGCTGATAGGGACTTCTCAAGCCAAAGCCGTAAAGATCTCCACATCTCACAATAGACCAGTGTTAATACCCCTGCCAAGCTCAGCCATTAGCAGCTGGAGGGGAGTGTGTCCCAGTACTGATGCAGAGGTGGCAGGAAGGCAGCAGCTGAGATTCTAGTAGACTAATTTCCTGTATGGACTTTTAACAGGTAAGCCATAGCTTTGCTCCTTCTATAAACCAAAGCACATCTCAAAGCCACCTTAGACTCTAGGGGAAAGGAGCTAGCTTCTACCTGTTGAGGGAAAATTGACAGAAATTTGTGGATGTCTCTAACCCACTACACTTTGTCCTCAGCTAACTACTCTCACTTAAACATCTGTTGTTTGACAGACCCAGCCCACTTCTGCTTCTCAAATGCATCTGTTTGACAGACCCAGCTCCCTTCTGCTTCTTAAATCCTGCTCTTTGTATGCTTTGATTTTCTTTGGCTACAAGGAAATTTTCATTAGATGTGGAGAGTGGAAGGAAGAGAAGTAGCAACCCTTACTCTTTGAGGGTCTTTCTGCTGTTAGGTGAGGTGACAGGACAAGACTCAAAAAGAGGAAGAGATTCCAGCTTGTCCTTGCTCTCCTCTACTCCATGTCTAGCGTCTACATAGCTGCTGGTTTTGCTGACCAACAGCAGCCCCAAACCCATCCCTTGACATGTGGCTAAAGACCCACAGAGGCAACAGTGTCCCCAAGACTTCTACCTTATCTCATTCTTTTTTTTTTTTTTTTTTTTGAGACAAAGTCTCACTATGTTGCCCTCTGTAGAGTGCTGTGGCGTCACAGCTCAAACTCTTGGGCTTAAGTGATTCTATCACCTCAGCCTCCCAAGTAGCTGGGACTACAGGTGCCCACCACAACACCTGGCTATTTTTTGTTGCAGTTGTCATTGTTGTTTAGCAGGCCCAGGCTGGTTTTGAACCTGCCATCCTCGGTGTATGTGGCTGGCGCCATAACCACTGTGCTACATAGGGTGCCGAGCCATTCTTCACAGTTCCACCCTAGTGCCTCCACCAGCTGGCTTCTCAGATTGACCGGTAGGTACATTCTCTGACCCTTCAACTCCACTTGCAAATTTTCCTTTACCCAGTGCCTTCTCCATTTGCATAAGGCCTCATTTCTATAATGATCTTCTATTCCATAATATGTAAAATTTTGTTGCTTCCCTAACTAATCCCTGACAGCTGCACAGTTTTTATAAAACTTCAAATCTCTGAAATGCAACACTTAGGATGGCATTGGGAAACATTGTAGATAATTATTATTGATTTTATTTTTATTGCATTACAATTTCTGGGTCCAATTATGTTTAGGGAAAAACAAAAACAAGACAATAAAGGCATACAGACATAAGCGTTTATTGATCAACACTTGTGTAGACACAATATACTGGCAAGAAAACTATAAGATCAACTGAAGAAATAGCCCTTCTCCAAAAGTCATTTGACTAACTTTGAAGACTATGATTTATAGACTATCAATGCCTCCACACATAAATGTTTGTATTTGCTTTCATTATGTGTTCAGCATAGGCCACTGTGAACATCTGCTCTATAGCATCCCTTGAACACCCAGGCCACTGTCTTACAGCCTGCTGTCTGGTATAGGCAGGTTTCTCATGGAAGAGACAGCTGAAAAGCTGAGCTCTCCCCCTTTTATGTTTTCACTCAGAAGTGACACATATCACGTATTTTCCAGCCCACTAGCCAGAACTAGTAACACAGCTCTAATTAACTGTAGAGAAACAGGGCAATATGAGGGAGAAGGTGGAGACTTTGATGAAAACACCTACTGTATATACTCGAGTATAAGCCGAGTTTTTTCCGGCACAAAATTTGTGCCGAAAAACCCGAACTCGGCACAAATTTTGTGCCGAAAAAACTCGGCTTATACTCGAGTATATACGGTAACTTACTCTGCCACAGAGAAGGGACAAACATTGAAACTTGGAAGACACTTTAACAAAATATTTTAAAGTACAAATAAGCAATATACTCTCTGAAGATTCCAATGAAAGGAGTGCTTTGAATTAGCTGATCAATTATTGTGGCTAGAAGTTTTCTTGAAAAATGAGGACCATTGAGGCAAGTTACAAAGAATATTTTGAGCATGAATGAGTGGTTATAGTCAGACTTACCAGTAAAAGAAGAAAGTCAAGGTAGATGATTAAATGATGCAAATATAGTTTCTTCCAGTAAGACAACAATGAGAAAAGGAGCTTGAAAACAAAGACCTAGTAGAGAATTAAGGGGGGTTGGTTGATGAGAAGGGCTGCAAAGTATATATTAGAAAGTTGGCTCTACAGGTTTAAGACTTGGTGAATTCTAGAGTGTGTGTGCATACCCGAAATACTTTTTGGAAAAAAATAAAAAGTTGATTAATCATGTGAAGAGTAGATTAGCAGAGATAGTCATACACATTAGTATGTCTTTACTGGATAATAAACTTTTACACATAACATGGAAATAATTTGTTTCTTTCTGAAACAAACTGTGAAATTTTCTCCTGGGTCTTATGTTTCTAGGTAAGTATTTCTTTGAACAAACAGCTAAGTCATATTGATAGGAATGATTTCAGTTCTCACATCCAGTGGTTAAGTTCACACAGAGGGCTTTCAATCTCAAAAGGAAAGCTTATAGAGAAATAATAAGATTTAGCTATGAATTAAGTGCAAAAGATTTGGGTCTAAATTGACTCCAAAATGGAAAATTCTGGAACTAGGGGATAAGAGAATGTTTTACAAGAAGAGTCTGACAACAAAAATGACCTAGAAAAATAACGTGGCATGAGGGTTAAGAAATTGGAAATGTTGTCAATTTTTTGGAAAATAATTGACAGCTGAAATCCCATGGCTGAGTGAATTTACACAGAGTCAAAGAATACTGACAGCTTGAAAATTACCTTACGAAATTATAGTAGGTAAGGGCCAAAATGAAAAATCAAATAATGTTAGAAGTAAAAGATACACATGAGATTACTATTATGGAGGCCATGCCCAATAGGTAGGTTTAAGGGTGTGAAATTAAAGAGCCTAATGCATGGATGTAATCTAGAATTAAAGGTTTTTTTTTTTTTTTTTCATAAAATAAAGTACTGTGATCCATAATGGTTGTAAACTAGGCATGATTATATAATTGGTTGCTGGCAGAGTTAGGATTTAGAGCTGGTGGCTAACCATTGGCCTTTCAAGCAAATGAGATTTCAACTATCTTCTAAACAAGCACTTAGAAGACAGTGTTGGCTTTGCCCTGGAGGAAGGTAATCAATGAATCTTAGATTAACACTTGCCAAGAAGTTATGACAACATAGATCTGATCTGATCGTGTTTTTCTTGAGGAGTGGAATTGGTGAAGAAAGGAAGAGCAACCATAAAGACTACCTATCTGCATAGCTTATGGAACATCAGTTGGTAGAACATCTGAGCTGAATTGCGGCTTTCATTTTTTTTTTTAAATTAACAATGTTTATGCTTCTTCTTTTTTTTTTTTTTTTTCAGAACTCTCAGTTTTATTTCTTCCAGAATTTCTTGTGGCATAGCTTGTTAAGAATTTCAACTTTAAAAAGGTCGAACCTATTAAAATGCAAAAGTGCTTGAAGTATCTCCTTGTTCTTTCTTTTTACAGTCTGCCTTAATTTTGAATGGTTAATTGGAAACCAGCTCCAACTTCAAATGCTCAGTTGTGTTGAAGGCAAATCTCCTTGTAAATATGGCTAGCTGACTGTCAGATCTTTTCTGTAAGGCCATATCCTTACTTATTTGAGGAAACTTGAAGCTATTAAATAATTTAACCAAAAGTACCTGATCGACCAATGTAAAGGAGGACAGTATGGCTTTCAGCTTTGCTGTTAGTAGAGCAAGTAGAAAGAAGTCCTTTAATAGTTCCTTCTGTTAGTGTTAAAATTGTCTTTGAGCTTAGATTCTTGTGATAATAATGAAGGCTACTTTCTATTGCCAGCCCCCAAATAACCCTGATATATTTTGCCTGCAAGTAAAAGACTAGGTACTTATATACCCAACAGTCTTTATGGGCAAGGTTACACTTGTCTCTGGCTAAAACTAGAGTTTCTATTCTCAGTGAGGGAAATCCTGGACCCTTTATTCACCAGCCTTTATCCTTAATGTTAAACCCATTTTTCAAAAGGTTACTGTTTGGGACTGAGCTCCTGCTCTAAGCCCTAAGAGACCAGACCAACCAGAGTTAATTATGCTAAATGCCACATAATCAAACTGAATCTTTTTAAGGAAGCAGCTAAATCCTCAAGCAAACCAGTATCCCCCCCAAAAAAAATAGGAGATTCATAGGAACAATTCATAGCAACTCAGTCAAACGGAATCAGCATAACAAGGAAGTTCCTTTAGCACTAACCTTTATAAGAAAAGTAACCTGTTGTTAATGAATCCAATTTTTCTGTTGTTTTTTGTTCCCGTCTTACACAAAGCAACTGTTCAACCATGCTCATTTTATTTCCTAAAATGAAATGTTGTAAAATTCTAGAAATTGCAAATAAAAGTCAATTAGACTTTCAAATAAATTTGTTACAATATTGTCTTCTGACATTAGGTAAAAGTTTTAGGTCTTACTTTCTTCAGTTTAAAAATTGAACTGCTTTGGTTTATCAAAGATCAGATGGCAATATAAGGCAAGTTTCATCTCTAGATTCTCCATTTTGTTCTGTATACCTATGTTCCTATTTTTATGTCAATACCATGCTATTTTCATCACTAGACTTGTAGTATAACCTGAAGTCTAGTAACATAATGTTTCCATATTTGTTTTTATTTCTTAGAATTGTGTTGGCTATTTGAGGTTTTTCCTGGTTCCATATGAAATGAAAACTATATTTTTACGTTCTTCAAGGTATGATATTTGATGGTACACTGGGAATTGCATTAAATCTGTAAATCACTTACACTGCAGAAAAGAATCCCTGTTTAATAAATGGTGCTGGGAGAATTGGTATGTCACATGTAAAAGAGTGAAGAGTGAAACTGGATCCACATGTCTCACCTCTTACAAAAATTGACTCATGATGGATAAAAGATTTAAATCTAAGACATGAAATGAACAAACTTTAGAAGAAAGTGTGAGAAAAAAATCTTAATATAGGCCTTGGGACAGATTATATGAAGAAGACTCCATTAGCAATTGCAACAATAGCAAAAATAAATAAACAAGACCTGATTAAGCTTAAAAACTTCTGCACAGGTAAGGACCCAATTATCAAAGCAAATAGACAACGTTCAGAACAGGAAAAGATATTCACATGTTACAAATCTGAAAAGGGGCTAATAACCAGAATCTACAAAGAACTGAAGCAAATCAACAAAAAAAAAGCAAATCAACAAGAGAAAGGAAGAGAAGAATGGCTAACAAACATGAAAATATGCTCATTGTCCTTAAACGTCAGAGAAATGCACACAAAACCCATCTTGAGATACAACCCTACCCCTCTGAAAATAGACCATATCACAAAGTCCCAAAGCTGCAGATGTGTGGATTTGGAGAGAAGAGAATACTTAAATACCATTGGTGGGATGGTGAACTAATACACCCTTTTTAGAAAGAAGTATAGAGGTTTGGTGACCATAGCACAGTGATTATGGTTCCAGCCACATGCACCAAGGGTGAGGGTTCAAACCTTGCCCAGGCCTGCTAAACAACAATGACAATTGCAACAAAAAAAAATAGCCATGTGTTGTGGCAGGTGCCTGTAGTCCCAGCTACTTGGGAGGGTGAGGCAAAAGAATCACTTAAGCCCAAGAGTTTGAGGTTGCTGCAAGCTGTGACACCATGGCATTCTACCTAAGGTGACATAAGGAGACTCTGTCTCAAAAAAAAAAAAAAAAAAAAAGAAGTATGGTGAATCCTCAATGAGATAACTGTAGACCTTGCATTTAATCCTGTAATTCCATTACTAGGTACTTAACTGGAAGAAAAAAATATCACATTACCATAGACATTTGCACTTGAATGTTTATAGCAGCTCAATTCACAATCACAAAGATATGGAAACAACCCAAGGGCTCATCAACACATGAATGGATTAATAAACTATGGTATAGGTATACCATGGAATACTATTCAGCCATAAAAAGATGATGACTTCACATCTTTTGTATTTTACCTGGATAGAGTATGAGAACATTTTCCTAAGTAAAGTATCTCAAGAATGAAAAAACAAGAATCCCATACACTCAATACTAATATGAAACTGGTAAATGAACAACCACAGTCTCACATGAGAGAAAAAAGGCAATTAAATTTAAGAAGGAGGGAAGGGACCGAGGGAAAAGGATCAGTAAGCTCCCACTTAATGGGTATAATATAGGAGTATATGGCATACCTCCTGGGTGAAGGACTCAATTACAAGCAATGCATCTTAATTGTATGTACCTTTAAATCAATTTGAAATTTAAATAATTAATTAATTAATTTAAAAAATGAACTACTAATAGCACTTGCCATGTAAGGTTATTTTGAAGATTAAATGAGATAATATTTGTGGAGTCTTTCATATATATTGTCTAATAAATATCAAGTAACTTGATCAAAGCTTCAAAACATATATGTTGGAATTTGGATTTACACTTATTTATATGGCTTTTCTCCACAGAAAATATGATGGATTCATAAATATAGCTGGGTGTCATGGCTATTACTATTGTGTTCAATAAAATCTGCTAGTTCCTGTGGAACTGCAAAAGTTAATGAAGCTCTTCTACTCTCTTCTCTATTGCTTTAGTGCAAAATGGTTAAAGAGAAAGGACATTCATGTATATGACAAATACTACTCAGGAGGCTGTAATATGTGCCAAATGAACAGTGAGCATTAGCTATGTGAAGGAAACTAAAAATATTTCACCCAAAATATACTTCTTTGACACATTTCAAGAATAGCTAAGAAGCTGTCTTTTGAGGGGAGATTTGCATCTGTAGAGGAAATAAAGTGAAGTAAACAACAGATGCAAATAGGCTTTCTGTGAAACCCCCTTGTCTGGATCTAGGAAAGATTACATGAGAGTATAACAGGTTGAAAGAAATATTTACTACTGCTCCCATCTATTCTTTTGAGATCTTCCACCCACAATATTTTGTCTATATAACAAGACTGCTTTTTCTCAAAGTCTTTCTTCTTCTTTCCCTCTCATAACTTGTCATTGCCATGGTCCAATTCTTTCTGTAACCTGAAGATGGTATAAAAGCGTCAGCCATATTGCCTATCTTTGATTTCTTGTATTTTTTATGACTCTCATTCACACAGGTACATGTAATAAAATTTGTATGCCCTGTCAATCATTCTATCATCATTTTGTTTTATAGACTGAAACTATTTAAACTTCAGCAGAAAAAATTAAACTTACCTACATCTTCTAAGATTTGGATTGAGATAGAAATTACCTAAGACTGCTGTGAGTAAGGCAAATTTCATGGAGAAGGGACTTGAGCTATGCTTACAAGGGTTGGTTAAATACGGATAAGAAGAATGATAAAGGACAAGTGTTCCAAACAAATTAAACAACAGACACAGGAGCTTGTGTGGTCCAGTGATAATTAGGATATTTGGCTGCTGGAGTGATTTGTATAGAGAAATAATGAGAAATACATTGACAGAAAGAGGCATTGATGAATGGGAGACCAGTTTGAATGCCAAGCTAGAGGTTAAGCCATTCCATGGACAATGATAAACTGACAAAAAGTGCTTAGGGCCTTTGCATAATTATTTTATCTTCTGATCAAATTTGCTTAAAAATGTTATCTGAAGCCATGCCATGTTTTCAGCTGGCATTAACTCAAATCTTATTAATTAGCTAAGAATCTCTCTTTTTTTTTATGTTTGGTAGAATCTGTCTCTTCATCTTTTCTTTGGTGAAAGCAAAGATCAAAATGTAGATTTTAAAACTCTTAGAAAATATTAAAATAAACTAAAATAACCAAAAGATTATGAATAAAAGAATACCTGAAAAAAAATTTTTCAGTAGAAAAAAATCTGCATTTGTAGAATAATTAGAAAATTATGTCTAATGTGATCTTTATGTTAAGACTATATCTAAATTCTATAAACATGATAGTGTTTTTTTGGTCATAGATGAAGCTATGTTATCAATGTAGCAATTGACATTCTATACGTTGTGGAGGGGAGTTGTGGGCTGTCTTTCCTCTGCTAGTTTTCCATAGAGCCTGTTAACATAGTACACTATGGGGGCGGCACCTGTGGCTCAACCAAGTAAGGCTCCCACCCCATATGCTGGAGGTGGTGAGTTCAAACCCAGCCCTGGCCAAAAACTGCAAAAAAAAAAAAAAAAAAAAAAACAACAAAAAAAACAAACCCAACATAGTACACTATGGTGGTGATTCATAAAACTAACCATAGCTATTACTGATCAAATAAAAGCACTACTAAGCCTAAACACTCAGACTCTCTCTACCATTTCCTATATTTCTTTACTGCTGTATTATATGTTAACAAATGCAATAATCATATAGGATTTTTAAAAAGACTTGTGTTTATGGCAAGACAATTAGCTCTGTAGTTAAAGCTCACCAATAATTTGTCTTTATAAATTTATATATTTAGATGTTAAGCACCAAGTTATAAAAAATACTGTTATGGCTTAGAACTTGGTGCACATGAGCTCCATCAAGACAAGATAGTCACACAAGCTTTTTGCTTCTCCTTAAGACAGGTTATTTTGACTACTTCCTACTTTCAGAAAAAATCAGCTAAAGTGAGAGATTGTCATTTTACACTTACTCTCACAGCTATAAAAATAGCTCCACTTAATTGAGTAAAACCATTTTAGGTCACTATACTCCTATGTAGCAGGAAATATATTTAGCAGCATACAAGAACTTGGTATTTTAAATGAAGTTGAAATCTGAAGAATTAGAATTTTCTGATTGACTACAAATATACCAGTGAGATTAAAATCAGGGTTATTTACTTATTTATTTATTTTTTAAGACAGAGTCTTACTTTGTCACTCTTGGTAGAGTGCCATGGTGTAATAGCTCACAGCAACCTCAAACTCTTGGACGCAAGAGTCTCTTGCCTCAGCCTCCAGAGTAGCTGCGACTACAGGTGCCCACCACAATGCTTGGCTACTTTTAGAGACTGGGGTATGGCTCTAGCTCGGGCTTGTCTTGAACCTGTGTGCTCAGGCAATCTACCAGCCTTGGCCTCACAGAGTGCTGGGATTATAGGAGTGAGCCAACATGCTCAGCCAGGAAATCCTGGTTATTTCCCGAGAGTATTTATCTTTGACCATCTTAGAGTCATAGACTTTCAAAATTCACTATAGGCATCTATACTTGGATGCACCTTTTATTTATTTTATTTATTTATTCATTTTTTAATTTTCAGAGGCTTAACTTTTTCAAGACATTAATGAAATATTGTGTAGTTCTCAGATACAGTATAGTTTTTTGTTATTTGAAAGAGAAATGGCAATATTAAAGACATGATTTAAAAAGCAGCTTATCAATAAATCATAGATAGTTATTTAAATTTTATTAATAATATTACTTATATTTTATAAAGGTTAATCTCTTAAAATAGATTTTAAGTCAATTTCTAACATTATATAATTTTACCCTCCTACTAATAAAAAAGCAGGAGAAATATTATTTTAATTTTATAGTAAGTACAAAAAGCTTCAAAATTCGTACTTTTAAAATTCAGTTGTACTTCCTTTTTCTGATAGTTTTTTTGTGTATTTCTGTGTATGTATATTATATTTTTCTTTGTCATCATTATTTATATATTTCATTCATTAGCCTAAGATCAATTGAGGAGTGAGATTCAGACTTTGTTTCTCGAAACAAATGAAGCACTAGCATCTTGCTGTTCCCATCCAAGAGAATTAGGTGGCCAGAAGTGAAAGTGGGCGCTACTCCAGCCACTTAGTCAGCTTCCTCTGTTCTGTATTTTGTTTAAACTTGCTTTCTTGATTAATATTCTAACTTGAGATTCTTTTCATTTTCTCCCTTGCTTACCTTACGTGTGTCAATTTCTGAATTTCCTGATTATACTGTCAACACAGAAATATTTATTAGCTTGTGGTTATGTATTTTAATATTTTTTGGTGGCCAGTAACACTAGTGCAGTGGTTCTTACCATAACCATTTCTCTTCCAGAGAGAAAGGAGTACTGACATATGCCAATGTTTAAGATTTAATACAAGGAGGTAAAGTTTGTAGATTTTGTACTTTATGAGACGATGACTCCAGGGCAACTGCTATCTTTTCTTTTCTTTCTTTTTTTTTTTTTTTTTGAGACTGCATCTCATATTGTCCCCTCGATAGAGTGTCTTGGCATTGCAGCTCATAAAAACCTCAAACTCTTGGGCTTAAGCGATTCTCTTGCTTCAGTCTCCCAAATAGCTGGGACTACAGGTACCAGCCACAATGCTCAGCTGTTTTTTTATTATTATTGTTGAGTAGTCATTGTTGTTTAGCAGGTCCAGGTTGGGTTTGAACCTGCCAGCCCTGTTGTATGTGGCCATTGCCCTAATCACTGAGCTCTGGGCACTGAGCCAACTGCTATCTTTTCAACTCTCTATTTTTAACTAAAGTAAGTTAGATTCAAGTGTTATCTACTTTTTTCCTTGAATTAACCTAGATAAATTCAGTCTCTACCAGAATTTTAATTGGTTTATGTAGTTATTCTCAAATGCATATTCAGAGATTTCAGGCAAAAGTGCCCAAGTGTTATGAATGTTTGCTCCAAACTTCATGTTGAAATATAATCCTTAACATGGCAATATTGAGAATTGGGGATTTTAAGAGGTGATTAGGTCATGAGAGCTCTGCCGTCAGGAATGAATTAATCTTTTATTTATTTATTTATTTATTTATTTAATTATTTTTTTTTTATTATAGATAAAAATATGCACCATACATGTAGGAATGAATTAATCTTTTAATGAATTAATATGATAGATTAACATGAGGGCGGGACTGGTTGCTTTCTAAAAAGAGGAGGAGAGACCTGAGCTAGCATACTCTGCTCCTCACACGTGCATGATGCCTGTGTTGCCTCAGGACTCTACAGAGAGTGCCCACCAGCAAGAAGGCTTTTGCTAGACATGGCATTCAACCTTGGACTTTTCAGCCTCTGAAAGCATAATAAATAAATTCCTTCCTTTATAAATTACCCCATATCAGATATTCTGTTATAAGCAGTAGAAAATGAACTAAGGTATCATTACCCAAAGAAATAAACAAATTTCATGTAGTTTTGTATGGCATGGCTGCTCACAGAAGGCAATTTGCCAAGAACAAGATTTTCTGTGAGCACTTCCTTCTTTTGCTTCTTCGTTTTATTGATTTTTTTATTTCAAAAGTATTCTCTGCTGGTGTGAAAAGTTCTTTACTGAATTTTCATTCTCAGTTGTTTCCAAGAAGTAGTACCATAAACAGATCTATCTTTCTGCAATTATAAGAATGTCAATCAATGTTTATGTACAAAAATGGGACTTTAAAATACTTGTTTTTGATTATAGTGGACAGGACTTACTTTTTACTCATTTAATACACCAGAGAATATGTCTATATTTAAAACTCTACTATATTAAAATGAAAGAAATATATAGTCTGTTTTGCCATCATTTATGGAAAAAAGTTTCTATAAATTCACAATTAGGTGACTTATTGTTCTAAGTAATCCTACTGTTATAATGAGCGCTATCATCCATAGAGTAAGTATTGATAGAAAAGGAATTATTTCATCATGGAATAGAAACATCTTATGTCTTCTAAAAATATTTATAAATTAAAATTATAAATGTCTCAACTGCCTTTCAAAATAATGTCACAATTTACAATGTACAAATGTCCCAATTTTTTCACACTTTCTGAGAAGGGACACAAAGAAAGTGGCTTCAAGAGGAATGGAAGGAAAGCCTGACTTGCTGAACAGAGAAGTCTGGAGGGCCAGTAGGAACATTTACCACTCAGGGAATCTCAATGAAAAGGGGAAAAGAATGAAGTAACCAGGTAATCAAGAATCAATAGCAAAGGACAATAATCAATGAACAAAACAAAAGGGTAATAATGCCTGGAGGTGCAAAGCCACCACTGAAAGAGTTTCAGCAGCAAATTTCAACTAAAAGGGACAGGTGTTTATGCCTTTGCAGCTTTCTCACTTCTTCTTATTCATGGGAGGACCAACTTTGAACTCTTTCTGGAAGTGCTGCAGCTTTCCTTTTGTTCTTAAATAAAATTTTTCTTCAGTTTGTTACACTGAAACTTGTACAGGTTACTTTTGATTTCTATTCATGCTGCCAGTGATGCTCCAGTTTTACTATGGTTTCCACTCACTTTCACTTTTGATTCCTGCCATGCCTCAGTTGATCTTTCTAGTTCACTGAAGTAATCAAACCAGGTAAATTGGGTTCATGGAACCAGGACCTAAGACTCACAACACATTCATTAATCACCTATATTCTCTCTTTTAAAAATATTTTGTCTAGATTTGGGCAGAGACAAGATGGCTGACTGAAGCCAGCTTTCCACAGAGGCTCCCGTCCAGAAGGAGAGTTAAAGGACAGAAATTTAGCAAGTAACCTGGTGGATTTGAGCTGCACCAAGAGAGAAGGTTGAAGAACACACATCAATCCTGCTGAGGTGAGCTACGAACACAAGGATATAAACAAA
>CAUYPK010106525.1:0-13820 GCA_963574355.1 Loris lydekkerianus
CTAGTGAAGTTAATTATGATATGCCTGGGAGATGTCTTATTTGGATTGAGTTGTGCTGGGGTTCTGAAACTGTCTGCTATCTGAATTTCAGAATCTCTTGACGTGTCTGGAAAATTCTCTTTCATAATTTCATGGAGAAGGGCCTCTGTGCCTTGAGAGGCCACTTCATTACTTTTCAGGGATTCCAATGAGGCAGATATTAGCCTTCTTCGCATTATCCCAGTGTTCTATGATAGAATTATCTGTTTTTGCTCTCCATTTCTCTTCCTCTTTGAGAGTTTGGGAGCGTTCAAAAGCTTTGTCTTCAATGTCAGAAATCCTTTCTTCTGCTTGCTCCACTGTTACTGAGGAATTCTACTGTATTTTTCAGATCTTTGAGGGCTGCAAATTCTTGCTTCAGTGCATCAAAATCTTTGGTGATTTCGTTTTAAATTCATTGAATTCTTAAGACAACTTTTGAATTTCTTCTCAAATTTCTAATTCTGACTTTTGAATTGCTCTTTGAATTTCTAACTCCAAATTTTTCTTCATTGTATTAATCTTGTTTGCAATCCAAATTCTGAATTTGATTTCTGACATTTTGGCCAGCTGTTTATGAATGGGATCTTCAGTTACATCTGCCATATCTTTCCTTGGCGGGGTTGATCTATTATGGTTATTCATGTTACCAGAATTTTTCTGGTGATTTTGCCCCATGATTATTTTACACCAATTGACTTTTCCCCTGGAGCTTTGTGGAGGACCCGTACAGTGCTACGGCCTGAGAACCTGGGGACCTATTTGTTGTGGTGGGGCTAAGTGGCTCTGTCTTGTTTTCAGCTGGTCTCTGTTCAACCCTAGTGAATCAGTTACTCTGGGTTGAAGTCTCAGCTATGGAGAAATACCAGAAATTAACTCACCCCGCCCTCCACAGGCAGCAATTGGAAAAGGAAAATCAAACCTTCCTACAACCACACACCCAAGGCACCACTTGAATAGTCCTTAAGTGATTGGCTCAGTTCAAAAGGTCCAAATCAATTGTCTCAGTCAGCACCTGTCTCAGGTGTGAGAGCTTCAAAGGTCTCTGGGAACTGGATCACAGAGGTCTGGTGACAGCTCAAATATGACTTGCTCTGGTGCTCCATGATGTCAGGAGGACCCACCCAGCATATAGAGTAGTCTGGGAAGGTTGATGCCTCCTTCCACACCTTGCACCTCTGTCACACCCAGTCACTGATACCTCTGCAGGGCTGTGACTCAGTTGCTGCCAGTGAGCAGATACTCCAGGGGTTTCCACCTGCCTGAATCACAAGGGAATCTATATCTGCTCAGCCAGGCCACTGCTTTCTGCCTCTATCCAGCAGGGAGTGGTGAGGCCTGACAACCTCAGGAGCTTGATTGAGGATGGGGGGGGTGTTCACTCAGTTCCAGCCCCACCCCTGATTGATGTTACTGACACAACAGAACAACTTTTTGGGAATTTGTTTCTGTCCCTGCTAAATTCCTCTGCAGAAGAGAAGCTGTTTTGAGTTCCCAGTAACTGTGCCTCAGGCCCTGTCTTTACTCCTACAGGTTTGTATTTGTAGCATGGTCAGCTCTAGCCTCCTGCCTTCCTTTGTCTATAGGCTGATGATCCCCTGAGGGACATGTGTGTCTTAGGCTCAGTAAAGCGGTCCTCTGGGTCAGCCTCACCCTAGGAATTTCCCAGCTCTACGTGTCCGTTTTCTAGTCCCCATGCTCCACCCAGGCCGGTACCGCCACAGGCAATCCCTTTACTCACAGGGCCTGTGTTTCAGTCCCTGATCTGTTCCGCAGTGGTTGCCATCTGAGAAGATGCCCAACCTCCTCTGGTTTCCCAGGGAGACAGGGGTTGTGGCTTCAGAATATGCGGGGGTGGGCCCTATTGTTGCCAAAAACAGTTTCTGCTCTGCACCTCAAGGCACTGCCACTCCAGTGTGGTTTCCTCTCCGCCAACTGTTGTCTCCTCACTCCTGTTCTGCAGAGTCAGCACTGACCAGCTGCAGTACAGGCTCTGTCCACACCCCTCGAGAAATCACCCAAGAATCTGGACTCCTCGGGGACAGGCCTCCAGACCTCAGAGTGAAATTGGAGGGGAGTGCTGGGAGCTCATAATTTCAGGTCAAAACACCAAACTCATTGAGACCAAATGAGCAAATAAACAGATAAAAAGGCTACCAAACACACAAGCCCACAGATGCACAAACAGTCAGAAACACATAGACATACAGACAACAATAACAACAACAACAAAACAACAAAAAACAACTACCATAAAAATAATGTTAATCATAAAATAATTGAGAAAAAAGGTAGAAAACATACAAATAAAACAAACAAACAAAAAACCCTCTAGAAATCTAGAAATGTTAGCACTCTCAGATACCATAAGAAGGGAAGAAGAGGAAGAGAGAAGGGAAAAATAAAAAGTGGTGTTCATAAAAATGTTAAAAAAGAAGAAAGAAAAAATTAAAAATAGAAAAAATAAAACTAATATATATAAATAGTAAAAATTAATGATAGTTCCTCCAAGAAAATGAGAAAAGAAAAAAAAAAGCACCAACCACAAAAATTTTATTCTTGTATATATGTAGAAATATACATCTATATGTATGACGTAGGGATCAACTTTCGTAGGTATATATTTATAATGCAATATACTTTCTGGACACAAGGTGGCGCTGTGAGTGGTTCCCAGGCTTATACCTGATTCACCATTTATACTGTTACCATGGTAACCACCCTACCTGGCCCATCGCCATTTTGGAGTTTCTGTAAAAGTTTTTTTTTTTACCTAATTATTGTGCAACCTCAGATGCTCTGTTCCAGACAGCACTCCTATCCGACCTCCCAACTCAGTGCAGGAGTCCACACTTCACAGATCTTTCCACTCTGCTCCTGTTCTCGTGCAAACTGGCAACTGCAATTGTCTGTGGGGGAGGGTGCTGGCAGCAGCTGGGTCTCGCTGCTACAGACTACTGTGGCTGCTGCCGGTCCTGCGCTGCGGGCACATCTCGCTGCCCCCGTAGCTGCGGCACACGGAAACCTTATACTCAGTTTTTGTGGCTCTGGAGCTTTGAGTCCAGCCACCTGCCAGTTCCCTGCACAGCCTGAACTGCCAGCCCACACCAATAGTCTCCACCAGGAATGGTCCGGTCTATTTAATGACTCCTGTTGTTCTGGGGAAGGTGCCCACCATTTTGGGGAATCCAAAATATCTGTTTCCTGGGCAGGATCCCTTGCCTTCAATTTTCCCTTCAATTTTCCATCGGATTGCTTAGTTCCTTGTGATTCTGAGCAGCTCCCCTTTCGGGTGCCAAACTCTGCTCAAGAACAAATTTTCGTCAGTTGAGTTTTGCCAGGAATTGCAAGCTGCTGTCCTCTGTGAGGGAGGGGCCTGGCGGCCAGCATAGCCAAGCAAGGGAAATCTCTACAACAGAGGCTGTGGTTTTAAATTACACCTCATATACAGCAATCGTCCAATTCCCTGCGCATCTCCAGCTGTCTGTCCACACCAATAATCCACACGTGGAAAAGGTCCAGACCCCCTTTCCTCTCACCTGATGACTTGGGAGAGGTGGGCTATACGTCTGTTCTGTCCGCCATCATGCTCCCCTCCCATTTTCAAGAGTAGTTTTGACTATATGTAGTTAAATCTTATATTGCTGCCTTTAAACTGAGTCCCACATTCCCATTTCTCTTTTATCCTGGCACCTCAAACAACTATTCGAGAGAGTGGCCATTATACAGATGGAAAAGCAGAAAGAACAATTCCAGGATGAAGGACTAAAATTGTTAGATGAAGTTATTAAAGAGCATGATGCCAGCTAGAAGTTGGGCAAGGTTCTCAGAGGGTGCGTAGAGTGGACAGAGAAGTGATCAGGCAGGTCAGGTGGGGTCAGATTAGCAAAGAGGATGCTAAAGAATTTGGACTTTAAGTGGAAGAAAATGGGAGTCATTGAAGGGTTTTAAATCAATGAATGACATGGCTCAGTGCCAGTAGCTCAAGTGGCTAGGGCACCAGCCACATACACTGGAGCTGGTGGGTTCAAATCCAGCCTGGGCCTGCCAAACAACAATGACAACTACAACCAAAAAATACCCAGGCATTGTGGCAGGCACCTGTGGTTCCAGCTACTTGGGAGGGTGGGGCAGGAGAATCATTTGAGCCCAGGAGTTGGAGATTGCTGTGAGCTGTGATGCCACGACATTCTACCCAGTGTGACAGCTTGAGGCTCTGCCTCAAAAAAAAAAAAAAAAAGAAAGAAAGAAAGAAAAAAAAGACATTTATACTCTACTCTTAATGAATTTGACATGTACCCTTTTAAACTTAATAATTTTAGAATAGTTTATACTCTTTGTGACTTCCATGATTTTTGCATTCATTTTTCTTTGAGACAGAGCCTCAAGCTGTCGCCCTGGGTAGAGTGCTGTGGCGTCACAGCTCACAGCAACCTCCAACTCCTGGGCTCAAGCGATTCTCCTGCCTCTGCCTCCCAAGTAGCTGGGATTACAGGTACCTGCCATAATGCCTGGCTATTTTTTGGTTGCAGCCGTCATTGTTGTTTGGCGGGCCCGGCTGGATTCAAACCCACCAGCTCAAGTGTATGTGGCTGGTGCTTGCTTGAGTCACAGGCGCCGAGCCAAGTATAATTGTCTTCACACAGTAAGTAAGGGAGATGAAGGCTATGCTAACCAGTTTGATGTAAGCATTCCAAATTGTATATAAAATCAGCACATTGTACCCCATAAATGCATTAATGTACACAGTTATGATTTAATAAAAAAATTAAGAGAAAAAAATTAAAAACTTGATTACTATGTCTATGATCTCATTTGGAGGTCTTATAAATCTAGCTAGGAAACCTAGGCACCCCTCCATCCCCAAACTGTTTGGTTTTTTTTTTAGAGACAGAGTCTCACTTTGTCGCCAGGGTAGAGTGCTGTAGCATCACAGCTCACAGCAACCTCCAGCTCCTGGGTTTAGGCGATTCTCTTGCCCCACCCTCATGAGTAGCTGCGACTACAGGCGCCTGCCACAATACCCAGCTATTTTTTTGTTGTTGCAGTTTTGCTGGGGCCGGGTTCAAACCCACCACCCTAGGTATATGGGGCCGGCACCCTACTCACTGAACCACAGGTGCTGCCCCCAAACTGGTTTTATTTCCAGACTTCATCATGTTCTAAAATCTTGAGAAAAAATGTAATGCCTGTGAGCCTCAGTTTTCTGACAGTGGGAATTACAACTACTTTGCAAGGGCAGACTGAGGTAACACATGTATAGTGTCTGGCACTCTTGAATGCTCAGCAGTTATTAATATTTCTTCACAACCCTTAAATACAAGGAGCTCATGTGCACCTGGATTCTGATGATGCTGTCCTGGGGCCAAGGTCGGAAAGGGTCCACCATACCATCTCAGCCATTCTGTGTTGAAGCCCCATTCCTAAAGAGAGAATATACCCTCTATCTCAGGTGCCTACCCATTAGAGTCCTCTGCCAGCATATTTACCTCCGTATGGATGAGTTGTGCCATCACCCTATTCCTTCTCCCAGGAGTATTTACATAGCAATCTTCAGCTCTGATTGTTGAAGTAAAGAATGGTCTTTTCCATGTTAAAGCAATCTTAGGCATTCATTAATCTGAACTAGAAATCCTTTAGCAGTAACAGGGACTTTCTCATTGCTCATCTAGGAGGTGATTTAACCTCAAATGCTTTTGGGGTCCCTGGACTTTTTTCCCCACTCAGAGATCAGCACTCCCTTTGGGCTCAGTGTTTTTGTCTGGAGCATAGAGATCTGTAACTCACAGTAACAATTCCCTAGCTGAACAACAGCAATAACTTACAGTGCTACAACAGGCTTCCTGGGTTCCTGTTAACTTTGCAGAATCAAATCCTTGAGTTGGCATAAGAGGCAGCCCTTATAAGCTCTGCAGGGTGATTTCAGAACATAGCATCAGCTAAATGGGTCCCTGGGCATGAGCCAACCTCCCAATGCTCCAGTGCCAAGACTCACAGTTTGCATGATCCTGTCATTCAGAATTCCTTGGGGATGGTATATTTTAAGAGCTAGTAAAGGCCTAATCTGAAAAGAAACCTTGAAGGTTTATTCATTGCACTGTGGTTAAAAATCTCCATTTATCATAATAAATTGGTGATAATAGGTAATGCTTGATTGTGCCCTGATTATATCCAAATCTCCTACCGATCGATATGGCAGAAGATAGAAAACCACAAATGGCTACCAGCTCCTGTTCACTTCTAATTACCCATTCTCCCTTTCAAAAGACATTGTTATCATTTCTTTATGTCCTATCATTTCTTTATGTCCTATTCAAACATGAAATCATAGAATTTTGTGGCTGAAAAATATCACAAGAATTTATTTTGCCTATTGCTCCACCTGTAAACAAGTCTAGACTTACAATCACTCCCACAGAGCTGAGGGGTGATTTTGTATTTGTATTTCTTGGTGACCCACTTTGGAGGTTAGCAATCTTTACTACCAATAGTGTTTGCAATATCTCTATCCTAAATCCTCCCAGCTGCATTGTAATCTTCTGTTATTTGGTCTTCAGTGGAAAACAAATCTTCCCTTTGAATATCTTCCAGTTGTTAACTAGTCATATTCCAGACCTGTGCATTGCCTTTTCCAGTTCCCATTCTTTTAAATGTCCTTCACCAGCTTTATGTGACAGCCCTTTAATCAACTCTCTTAATCTTTTTTTTTTTTTTTCTTTTGGCTGGGGCTGGGTTTGAACCCGCCACCTCCGGCATATGGGGCCAGCGCCCTACCCCTTTGAGCCACAGGCGCCACCCAACTCTCTTAATCTTTATAAAAAGCCTCTGCAAATCATCCTTGTCTTTCATGGACTGAATGAATATGACCAACAACAACAGAAAGAAAGAAAATACAGAAAAATGGCACAAAATAAGTAGGAGTTTTTCTCCATTTCTATTTATAACATTGATGTTTCACACGATTTACACACGAGTTGAGATCCCCCCTCACCCTACCTCTCATCTAATGGTTTTTTGAACTATGATTTTTTTGATTATCCTTGAGCTTTCAAACACAGAAAACATATCCAAAAACAGTTTGTCGGCTTAGCGCCTGTGGCTCAAGCAGCTAAGGCGCTAGCCACATACACCTGAGCTGGCGGGTTCAAATCCAGCCTGGGTCCACCAAACAACGATGGCTGCAACCAAAAAAAAATTAGCCAGGTGTTGTGGCAGGCGTCTGTAGTCCCAGCTACTTGGGAGGGAGAGGCAGGAGAATCGCTTGGGCGCAGGAGTTGAAGTTTGCCGTGAGCCATGATGCCACAGCACTCTACCCAGGGTGAAAGTTTGAGGCTCTGTCTCAAAAAAAAAAAAAAAAAAAAAAAAAAGATCTGATATTACTAGTAATGATACTGAAACTTGTATAAACAAACAGCCATCCTGCCTTGGATACAACATATAGAAAGAGAAATGAAATATGAAATGTGTGGCAGAGGCTATAAATATCTGGGCAGGAGGTTGAGGGGTAACCCTAGTTTGGTGGATTATAAATTATGTTACTCTGATGTTTATTGGGTGATATACACACAAGTAGAGTATTACAGCCCCTCACTTGATGTTCTTCTTTATTAGTCTGTGCAAGAGAGTGAGATGCAGGAAGATGTAGGTTCCTATGGGAGCCCACAAGGGAGTAGAGTGTGAGTGAAAATACCCCAAGGATAAAGGCTGCATCTTGTGTATGTCTCCAGTCCTGAGGCAGTTAGTGTATCACCAAGACAGAGTTTTTAATCTGGAGTTCATGATGGGCCAGAGTTATATGCAAGACCCATGTGTGCACATTATACTGGGGAGATAGTGATATTTAGTGCTTTTTTGTAGAATATATGTAATACATGTCCACGCTAGAAAACTTTAAAAACATGGAAGAGTATAAATCTGTAATCTGACCCCCTAGCTGAAAAGGTTAGAACTTCCTTTGCGTGTGTATATGTGTGTGTTTGCTTACTCTAGGATTATACTATATTTATAGTTTAATATCTCGCTTTGTATAATATTTCATGGCCATTTTCCATATCATTATCCACCCTCAACGTATGACTTTTTAGTTGCAGTACAACTTTCCTCCTTATGACTATAACTTATCTCATTTAATTATTCCCTCATCAATGGGCATTTAAATAGTTTCTAATTTATCACCATTTATGAATAATACCTATAACAATTTACGAATTTTCTTACACACAAATTCTCTGTCCACTATTTCTGTTTGTTTGTTTGTGTGTTTGTTTTTTTAGATACAGTCTCATTTTGTCGCCCTTGGTAGAGTGCCATGGTGTCACAGCTCACAGCAACCTCCAGCTCTTGGGCTTAGGCAATTCTCTTGCCTCAGCCTCCCAAGTAGCTGGGACTACAGGTGTTCGCCACAACACCCAGCTATTTTTTTTTTTTTTTGCAGGTTGGCTGGGGCCAGGTTTGAACCAGCCACCCTTGGTATATGGGGCCAGCACACTACTCACTGAGCTACAGGTGCTGCCCTTTCTGATCTTTTCAAAAAGCAGCATTAATGTGCATATGTATATATGTATACATATATACACACACATTTGATTTCCTAATTCTATAATGTGTGAATCTGTGATTGATTCAGACTTTCAGACGAGATATCTGGATAACTTTTCCACCATATTAATCTGTAGACTCTGAATAACAAACAACTCACAGTTTTTTAATCAGAAGCAGTTTCTTCCTCCTTAACTATAGAATAAAGCTCCAATGTCTTAGTTGACCTAAGCTCTACACATCAGTAATCAGATGACTTCTAGTTATAGTTGACCCTTGAACAACATGGGTTTGAACTGCATCAGTCCACTTACACATGGATTTTTTTCCCATAAATATATTGAATCTTTTTTTTTTTTTGAAATTTGAAACAACCGTAAAAAACTTGCAGATGAACTACACAGAAATATTTAAAAAAGAAGAAAAAGGTATGTCATAAATGCATAAAATATATGTATACACTAGTCTATCATTTACTACCAGAAAATATACACAAATCTATTATAAAAGTTAAAATTTATCAAAACTCATGGGCACAGGGCAGCGCCTGTGGCTCAAAGGAGTAGGGCACCAGCCCCATATCTCAGAGGTGGCGGGTTCAAACCCAGCCCCGGCCAAAAACCGCAAAAAAACAAAACAAAACAAAACTCATGGGCACAAACAGATCATAGAAATATAAACAAATGTCAAAGTGCAATAATATCAAAATACAACTGCATAAAATTAACAATAGTATATGTATCACTGTGTGATAATCTTATAGCCATCTTAAGTTGCTATTGTGGTAATTCAAGTGTTGTGAGTATCTGCTTAAAGCACTGTATAATGCTAATCATCTCTACATGAGCGGTTCCTCTCTCCAGTAAATTGCATATTACAATAAAAAGTGATCCCTTGAGTATTTTTCATTGTATTTAGTGCAATATTGTAAACCTTGAATAACACTATATTAAGTGCCACTAGTGATGCTGGAAGTGCTCCCAAGAAGCAGAGAAAATTCATGACATTACAAGAAAACAAATGCAGCATAAGGACCATTATTAAAAAAGATAAGAAAATTCATGAAGCTATCATTGCAGCTATGCCAACAAGTGCAAAACATCCCACTTTTTGTGAAATACTTTTTTTTATCTCATATTGAAAATGCAGCTCCTACGTGGGTGCAGGATTGCCATAAGAAGGGCATGCCTACAGACTCTAATATGATTCAAGAATAAGCAAAGTCATTACATGACAATATAAAGCAAAAGGAAGGTGAAGGATCTAAAGCTAGAGAATTTAATACTAGCAAAGGATGGTTTGGTGATTTTAGAAAGAGATTAGGGTTTAAAAATAGCAAGATAACAGGAAAATCAGCTTCTGCCAACTGTGAGACAGCAGACAAGTTCCCAGACACCATTAAGAAAATCATTAGGAGGGCAGCTGGAGCTTGGTATGTAGGGCGCTGGCCCCATATACCAAGGGTGGTAGGTTCAAAGCCAGCCCCGGCCAAACTGCAACAAAAAAAATAGCCGGGCATTGCAGTGGGCACCTGTAGTCCCAGATACTGGGGAGGCTGAGGCAAGAGGATTGCCTAAGCCCAAAAGCTGGAGGTTGCTGTGAGCAGTGATCCCACAGCACTCTACCAAGGGTGACCAAGTGAGACTTTGTCTCTAAAAAAAAAAAAAGAAAAAAGAAAAGAAAATCATTAGGAGAAAGGATATCTGTTTGAACTAACTTTTGATGCAGACAAATGTCCCCTATTCTGGAAAAAAGTCACAAAGGACATTATTAGTAAGGAAGAGAAGCAAGCACCAGGATTTAAGGTCGAAATGAATAGGCTAACTACTGCTTTGTGTAAATGCAGTCAGGTCTATGATCACAACTGCCCTTGTCTATAAAGTTGCTAACTGTACCTAACACAATTAAATGTTTTGACCTGGCTGTTTGTACCCTCACATTAACCCAAAATAAATTCACTTTTCAAAAAAAAAAAAAAAATAGTGTGCAAATTGCACACGAACTTTATAACCAAAAAAAAAATAAAAATAATAAAAAAATAATAAGGTTGCTAACCCCTGAGCATTGAAGGCAAAACTCCAGCCATAAGTCTTTTAGTTGGACTATAAGAAGGCCTGGACAACAAGAAGTCCTTTCTAGGTTGGTTCCATCAATGCTTTGTCCCTGAAGTCTGCAGGTACCTTGCCAGTAAGGGACTGGACAATGCCCCCTGACCATCCACAAACCTATATGTTCAACACAGAAGGTGTCAATGTGGTCTACTTGTCCCCAAACACAATGCCCCTAAATTAAGGTGTCATAAGGACCTTGAAGGCTCATTACACACAGTACTGTATGGAAAGGATTATTAATGCTATAGAAGAGAACCCCCAGAGAGAACATCAGGGAAGTCTGGAAGGATTACCACTGAAGGTGCCATCATTATTACGGGAAAAAGCCATGAAAGCCATGAATCCTGGAACAACAAATTACTGCTGGAGAAAACTGCATCCGGATATTGCAAATGACTTCACGGGATTTAAGACAGAGCCAATCAATGAAATCATGAAGGCGATTGTGGATATGGAAAAAAGGCGGGGTGGGAAGGATAAAGGGATTCAAAATGTGGATCTTGGAGAAATTCAAGATCTAATAGACACCACACCAGAGGCATTAACAGAAGATGACTTGGGCAGTGCCTATGGCTCAGTGAGTAGGGCACCGGTCCCATATACCGAGGGTTGTGGATTCAAACCCAGCCCCGGCCAAAATGCAACAACAAAAACAAATAAAATAAAAAATTTAAAAATTTAAAAAAACAAAAAAACCAAAGATGGCTTGATGGAGGTGAATGCTTCCAAACCAGTGCCAGATGATGAGGAAGAAGACGTAGATGAAGCATTGCCAGAGAACAAATTGACATTAGTTTCGCAGAGGACACTGGTTATTCCAGACTGCTTTTGAATTCTTTTACAACACGGATCCTTCTATGATACAGGCACTAGAAACTAAAGCAAATGGTGGAAAAATAATTGGTACCATATAGAAACACTTTTACAGGCTCAGCGCCTGTGGCTCAAGCAGCTAAGGCACCAGTCACATACACCTGAGCTGGAGGGTTCACATCCAGCCCAGGCCCGCCAAACAACAATGACGGCTGCAACCAAAAAATAGCTGGGCGTTGTGATGGGCGCCTGCAGTCCCAGCTACTTGGTAGGTGGAGGCAGGAGAATCACTTGAGTCCAGGAGTTGGAGGTTGCTGTGAGCTGTGATGCCACAGCACTCTACCCAGTGCGACAGCTTGAGGCTCTGTCTCAAAAAAAAAAAAAAGAAAAAGAAAAGAAAAGAAAAGAAGAAACACTTTTTAGAGAAAAAGCACAAAGACAGAAATTCTGATGTACGCCAATAAAGTTACATGGAGCGTCCACCTCTCCTACCTCCCTTTCTAGCCCTGAGATGGCAAGACCAACGCCTCCTCTTCTTTCTCATCTTCAGCCTACTTCATATGAACTCAACAAGCATGAAGACCTCCATGATGAGCCACTTCCACCTAATGAATTGTAAATATATTTTCACTTTCTTACAATTTTCTTAATAACATTTTCTTTTCTCTGGCTGACTTTATTGAAAGAATACAGTGTATAATACATATAACACATGCAATATGTGTTAATCTACAGTTTGTTATTGAGAAGGCTTCTGGCCAATAGTAAGCTATTAGTAAGGTTTTATTGTTTCAAAAGATTAATGAGGCATAAATAATTTTGCTACATAGATACACTGAAAGCTGAAGTGAGGGCTTTTAGTGTGCCTGTCTCCAGAATAGTGTTTGTTGTACCTGATAAGTTTTTATCCCTCACCTCCCTCTCACCCTTACCCCTTCTTGGGTTAGTTTTTTGTCTTTTGTTTGTTTGGGGGTTTTTTTGAGACAGAATCTCACTATGTCGCCCTGGGTAGAGTGCTGTAGCGTCACAGCTCACAGCAACTTCAAACTCTCGGGCTCTAGCAATTCTCTTGCCTCAGCCTCCCAAGTAGCTGAACTACAGGCACCTGCCACAATGCCCGGCCATTTTTTTATTGCAGTTTGGCCAGGGCGAGGTAGGGACTACAGGTGCCTGCCACAACACCCAGCTATTTTTGTTGTTGTTGTTGTTGTTGTTGTCATTGTTGTTTAGCAGGCCTGGGCCAGGCTCAAACATGCCAGTTCCGGTGCATGTGGCCAGCGCTCTAACCACTGAGCTATGGGTGCCAAACCTCTTGGTTTAGTTTTTAAGGATTCAAAATTTTATGTAGATTTTGGGGGCTTTTTGTTTTTTGGGTTTTTTTTTTTTTTTTTGGTTTTTTGGTTTGTTTTTTTTTTGAGACAGAGTCTCATTTTGTCGCCCTCGGTAGAGTGCTGTGGTGTCACAACTCACAGCAACCTCCAGCTCTTGGGCTTAGGTGATTTTCTTGCCTCAGCCTCCCAAGTAGCTGGAACTACAGGCACCTGTCACAATGCCTGGCCATTTTTTTATTGCAGTTTGGCCAGGGCTGGGTTTGAACCCGCCACCCTGGGCATATGGAGCCAGTGCCCTACTCACTGACCCACAGGTGCTGCCCATAAGTTATATGTAGATTTTGGACTGCATGAAGGCTTGGCATCTCTGACCCCTGCCATGTTCAAGGGTCAATTGTATTTTCATACTCCACGGTGTTTAATACAATGGATATCTTTGATTACATTGTTCCCTCTGTCTAGAAAGCCTCTCCCATCTTTTTTTCACCTCTCTAATCCTAAGCATTCCTTCAATGTTCAATTCATATGTCACCTCCATCATGCAAGCTTTCTTAAATCCCCAGGTTGTGCTAAACGTATCTCCAAAGTGAACCTGTGACACTTCATGTGTGTTGCTAGCATATTATGTTGAAATATGTTTTGTTTTCTATCTCTGCTACCAAACCATGGGCATCCTGAGAATGAGACCATGTCACCCCCCCCCCAATGGTGATTAGAGTGTCTAAAATACGGTATCTGTTTAATCATTTACATGAAAGTGTGGATGATTATATATTGGTTTCATAATAGTACTGAGTACATTGGATACTTTTTCTTCCATTCTTGAGATACTTTACTAAGAAGAATATGTTCCAGCTCCATCCATGTAAACATGAAAGAGGTAAAGTCTCCATCTTTCTTATGGCTGCATAATATTCCATGGTGTACATTTTTTTTTTAAATCCTAATTGGAAGTGCTGTTATAAAGAATAAAGATAATCTTTGGAAAATATGGATCACATCGTGCATG
>CAUYPK010106527.1:0-12335 GCA_963574355.1 Loris lydekkerianus
GTGTGTTAAAAAGTTACATTTGTGGTGCATCTTACAATGGTACATGTGAAACTTAGTAAATGTAGAATGTAAATGTCTCAACACAATAACTGTGAAATTGCCAGGAAGGCTATGTTAACCAGTGTGATATAAATGTGTCAATGGGTCTGTGAAACTAGTGTATGATGCCCCATGATCATACCAATGTACATAGCTATGATTTAATAAAATAAATAAATAAATAAAACTTGAAGAGAGAAAAAACATTACATGTTATATATTCTACACACATTTGGTAAATATCTGTTAGAATAAAACTATTGTGAAAGGTTACGTGAACAAATATTGATACAGGCTATTCTGAGATAACATTTTACAACATGAGGGCTGAGTGATGAAAAGATTGATGCACAGGGCTTCAGAGAGACTTGAGCATATGTTTGGTACCAAGGTTTTCTGGGGCAAGTTACTGTACCCCTAAGCCTTGATGTCTCATCTCTACCATACAGATAATTCTTGGTCCATAAAATGAATGTGACAGTTAAATGAGATAGCACTCGAAAAGTACCACACCTACACTCAAGAATATTAGTCCACTTTTGCTATTGCTGTAATGTACAAAACTGCTTACACACACTTGCACATATCACTATATTACACTTTCCCCACCTGCTCTTTTCCACACCAAATGAGTAATTGCAATTATCTACCCAACCAGAGTATTCACAGATTTGGAAATAGTGATGTCTTGTGAGAATAGTCTCATTGGAATTATATCCTCTCATGTTTTTAATTGTTGCTTCTCCTTTATTCCTCCTATAATGTGGATTTGGCACTTTAATACTTAGTTTAAGGGAAATGAGGATCCTATGTAAGTGTCAGAGCCAGTTAATCCTTGCTCAAGTCTCACAAGCCTCTTTTAAGAAACAAGCATCCTTCAGGGCATCTTATTACCCACTGGGATGATTGTTTCAAAAATCAAAAGCAGCATAATGAAATTTTAGAAATTCTTATCTTTACCATGCTTATTCTGGTTACAATGCAAAGGACAGACTGAGGCAGGAGAAGTGCAGAGGCAGAGAGACTGCTCAGTGTGTTGTTAGAACTCTCCACCTGAAATTTAATGCAGTTGTGAAGCCAGCAGAAGACCTCAGAAATCTGAAGGAAACTCTACCGTACTGGGATAGAATTGAGGTAGAGAGGACGTCAACCCATAGTAACAGCCGTAAGAATTGAATATGAGAGCATGCTTCCATATATGGGTGAGCTAGCAAGTGAGAGTAGAGGCTTTAAATAATGCTTCCATACTAGGAATAATGGTTTCCATGGATTATAAATAGAATCACACAAAGATATCAGAGGAGTTGGCTTTTCATTAGTTAAAAATCCCCTAATTTCTCAGAGTTTAGCAATGGCCACACTCGTTTGTTCTGGGAATGAAATGCTCTGTCTTCTCAGGACAAAGACACAATTGTAGCTGTATAAATACCTAAGAAATAATGTTCTGGCCTCCAAAAAAAGTATTAATGATTTATTGTGTATATAATATGTACCAAATACTTATGTACCCTTATGACAAATTTATAAGCAGTAATTATTTCCATTCTTTAGTTAATAAATTGAAATTCCAAATGCTGGAAGGGTGGAGTGACATAGTTAGGCTTGTGGATTCAGTTATTGGTAGAACTGAAATGTGAAACTAGGCTGTGTCTAATTACAAATCTGCATATTTTCAATTTTATACAGTGGCTAAAATTATATAATAGAAAGAAAAGTACCAGCTTGAATAAATCTTATTAATTAAAAAAAATTGGTTATAAAACTGAATAATATAATTTTTATACAGCAAAAATAGAAAATTGCCTAAGAATTTGGTACATCGAAAAATTAAGATGTTATTATGTAGTTAATGGATAAGTGATTATCTTTTTTGTTCTAAAAGTTCTAATTGTTTGGGATAATTCTGTGTAGCTTGTGTAATGCAAAATGATTATTTTAGGTATTTCAAAAGGAGTGTTTTGCTTGTCTATATAGTTCAAATATTTCTTATTATTTTTAATAATTACATTAAATGATAAATGTCTATTATCTTTTTTAATTAAACTCTTTTACATTGAGATGATTGAATATTCACATGCAACTGAATGAAATATAACACAAGGGAGTTTTTCTGTACCCCTTACATGGTTTTCTCTAATCATGACACCTTGTAAGACTAGAATCACAGCCAGAATAGTGACATTGATAGAATCCACAGATATTATTCTAATTTCCCCAGTTCTACTTTTATTTGTATGTGTGTTTAGTTTTATGTAACTTTATCACATGGAGAGATGCATGTATTCATCACCACACAAAAACACAGCATAGAGGAAGTGGAACAGGTGGATCAACAGAACATTTCATCATCTAGCAATCTTCTGCAAAAACATCAAATTGAACAACTATCCACACAGAAAAGCACCTTCAAAAGACCTGAAGAAATTAGGTGAAACATCACAATACTTAATTTTAGCATAGTAAGAAAAGATGCATTGCAGAGGGAGGAAGGACAGTTTTGTGTTGCCTAAGCCACTCCTACTGGAACCCCAGACAGAGCACCACAAAAACTGGAACAGTCTCCTTGGAGGAGTAAGCAAGTGTAAGATTTTTCATAGAATTTAGTTCTGACCCCAATGGTGGAAGAAACATAGGACAGAGCTCCTGTGGCCCTTGATTTCTAAGCATTGCCTATGGAGAAGGGGCATTTAGACACACCCCAGGCCAGAGGGGAACTCACCACCTAGGCAGGAAGAAGCTGAGTCCCAGCCAGCTTTCCCACCAGCTGGCTAAAATAGCCTCAGACCCTGAAGAAATTTCAGTAGCAAACAGTTGGTAGTGACCACGGTCCTTTGGTGGGCTTGGTATCTACTAGTCTGAAAAGATGTGGGCTTGAGGAGTGACCTAGCATAAAATTAGTTACAGTGACCCAGGGAATGACCTAGCACAATATCAGCTACAGGGATCCCAGGCAGGCCTACATCACCCTCTCCTAATTCCAGGGAGTGCTTTGCAGAAAGAGACTACTTCTTTTTGAGGAAAGGAGAGAAAGAAGTGCAGGAAATTTTGCTTAAGAAACTATTGCCAGCCCAGCCATAGTGAAACTTTGTAAAGGCCAGCACTTTGTATCCCAGATGTTCCAACAGGTGTTCTGTCAATTCACCTGTTCCACCTCCTCTATGCTGTGTTTTTGTGTGGTGATGAATACATGAATCTCTCCATGAGAGTCCTGCTTTATTCATTTTTGGATGATTAAGTGGTCTTAGGCCTTGAATAAATTGCAGCAGCAGTCAGATAGTAGTGGCCACAGGCCTTGGTGAGCCCAGTGCTTCTTTGGTCTGGGAGGCAGTTGGCTTTGGGTGTGACTCAGCCTGGGACTAGCTTCAGAGCCCACAGGTAGGCCTATATCTCTCTCTCTCACAACTCTAGATAGTACAGGGTAGTGAGAGAATCCTTCCATATGGGAATAAGAGATTTAAGCAAGGGAATTCATCTGAAAACCAGTGGATCTGTCCCTGATTTCCCCCAAGTCCATCAAAAGTCAAAGATCTAGGAATCCCTTAAGACTTGCAGCAAATCAGGGCTTAGCATACCCTCTAGTGCTTAATGACTGCAATCACTAGAAGTTTAGTGAACTCAATGCACTGCACTCTTCTTTGAAATACTAGAAGGCTCTCTAAAAAACAGGTACAACAAGGCCAGAATGGGATAAATATCGAACTTCTTCAATACCTAGATATCAACAAATTTTCTCAAATATCAAATCATTCAGAGAAATCAGAATTCACAGATGTAACCATTGTTAAAATGTTCACACTGTTCAAAGTGATTTGCAGATTCAATGCGGTCTTCATTAAAAACCAATGTCATTTTTCACAGATCTAGAGAAAATAATTCTAAACTTTATAGGAGAAAAAAAAGATCACAAATAACCAAAGCAATCTTGGACAAAAATAAATAAATAAATCTGTCTGGAGGTATCACATTACTTGATTTCAAATTATACTACAAGTCTATAGTAACTAAAACAGCATGATATGGGTAAAAAGTGAAAACATAGACCAAGGAAGAGAATAGAGAACCCAGAAATAAAATCATATTGCTATTACCAACTGATTTCTGAC
Source organism: Loris lydekkerianus (assembly GCA_963574355.1). Classification (NCBI taxonomy): domain Eukaryota; kingdom Metazoa; phylum Chordata; class Mammalia; order Primates; family Lorisidae; genus Loris; species Loris lydekkerianus. The sequence continues at coordinate 4,143 of CAUYPK010106527.1, forward strand.
AAAGCAGAGAAAAAGATACACCAGGAAAAAACGCCCTATTCAATAAATAGTGCAGGGAAAATTGAATAGATTTGTGCAGAAGAATGAAACAGGATCTCTATCTCTCATCATAAAAAAAATTAAGAATGATTAAAGACCTAAGTATAAGACTAGAAACCATAAAAATTCTCAAATAAACTACAGAAAAATATCTTCTAGATATCAACTTAAGCAAAGTAACATGAGTAATACCCTAGAAGAAAATAGTACAACAAAAATAAATACAACTTAATTATACTCAGAATTTTTGCACAGCAAAGGAAATAATCAAAAGGGTAAGTACATAACCTACCTAATGAAAAAAAATATGAGCTAATATCTAGACTGTGCAAAGCACTCAAACATACTATCAAGAAAAAAATAATTAGTCCCATTAAATAGTGGGTAAAAGACGTGAACAGAGGTTTTTTGTTGTTGTTGTTGTTTTCAGAAGATGTATAAAAAAAAATACTCAACATCATTAATCATCAGGGAAATGCAAACTAAAGTCACAGTGAAAGACTACCTTTCCCCTATCAGAATGGCCATTATTAAAAAATTAAAAACAAAAAAAGAAAATAGATGTTGGGATGGGTGTGGCAAAAAAAATGCATATACATTGTAGGACTCTAAATTATTGCAATTATAGTGGAAAACCATATGAAGATTACTCAAAGAAGTAAAAGCAAACCTACCATTATATCCAGCCATCTAACTACTGGGTAACTACCCAAAGGAGAAGTTATTATATAGAAAGACACTTATACCTGAATGCTTCTCATAGCAGAATTCATAAAGACAAAGATGTGGAATCAGTCTATGTGTCCATCAACTGATAAGTGCTTAAAAAAAATATAACCCATAGGAAAATAATATGGAATACCACCCAGTCATAGAAAGGAATAAAATGTCATTTGTAGAAACTCAGATAAAACAGGAGAACATTATTTTATGTAAAATATCTCAGTAATGGAAAAAGAAATACTGCATAGTCTCATTAATAAGTCAGAACTAAATAATGGATACACATGGTCATAAAGGGGTGCAATGGACCACTCAGAAGGTAGAAGGCTTGGAGGAGGATAAGGGATAAAAAAAATCACCTATCAGGTACAATGTACAACATTCTGGTGATAGGCACACTAAAACCTGTCACTGCAGCATTATACAATTTGCTTTTGACAAGAATACTTATAGCCCATAATGTTTGAAATAAAAATTACTAAAAAACTACTAGAGTAAATCACTTAACTACAGAGAAAGACAATGACAAAGAAACAAAACAAGATAAAGTTTACAAAATATCTACTCTGTCACAAAATGTCAGTGATAAGTTCTGACTCATCAATAAGAACATTAAATGTAAATGAACTAAATTCTCCAATTAAGAGACCGAATACCTGAGTAGATAAAAAAGTCTCAACCATATTCTACCTACAAGAAATTAATTCCACCTAAAAAGACACACATAGACCAAAAGTAAAGGGATGGAAAAAGATATGAAAATGACCAGAAGTAGAGATACTAGGGACCAGGAAAAATATACACATTTTTAAGAGATCTTTTGTATGTACTACTTTTCAAAGTTGAATTGAATCACAGTAGCAATGTGTAGTATGATGTTCACTCAAAAGATCACATTAAACAAATGAACCATGCCACAGGCAGTATAGTGAAAGAAAATGGTGGAAGCATGGTTGATGTTTGAGGAGTGCAAGAGTATGTTGAATCTGTAGATCATTTGGGGTAACAGAGACATATTGGGGTAACAGAGACATATAGCGATAGGAATTATGTTGAATCCGTAGATCATTTGAGGTAACAGAGACATGTTTGGAACTAGAGAACATTATGTTAGGTGAAACAATTAAGGCAGAGAAAGACAAACTCTTCTAACTCATTTGGGGGAGATAAGAAATTGATTTCATGAAGAGAGATGGCAGAATAGTGCTTGCCAGATCCTGGGAAATGCAGGAGGAAAGAGGGGAAGGAAGAAAATTTGGGAATAGTCCCAACCCTAAAATATAGATAGGCAGAAGGAATAAATGTCAGTGTTGGATATCACAGCAGAGTGACTACTTTATTTTACATTTCAATTAGATTGTAGTTAGATTTGGAAAAGTCTCAACACAAAGAGCTGATACATTTTTAAGGTGATAAAAATCTCATTTAACCTGATTTGATAACTGCATTTTGGATATTTATGTCATAATAGCGCACATACTCTAGAAATATGTACATTCATTATATATCAATTAAAAAATCAACAACAGAGACAAAATTATGTAGATTGGTTCTATCACCACAAGTATCCTAATACTCAGCTTTCTACATCTGTCTCTCTTCTGGCAGTTCCATTTCCATTCCTAACTATGCAACCACAATTTATTGTTCATTTCTATAATTCTATCTTTTTAAGAATGTTATATGAATGGAATCATATAGTATATGACCTTCTAGGAGGCATAATTTCCTAGAGACTCCTAAAAGTTGCAATTATCAGTCATTTATGTATTACTGCTCCATAGCATCCATTGCATGGCTGCCCCCAGATGGTTTCTCTCTTCATTCCTTGAAAGACCTCTGGGTTGTCTCTGCTTTTTGCCCCTTACAATAAAACCACTTTGGACCTTTCTATAGAAGATTGTATAGAAATGACATTTCTATACAAGATTTTGTGTATAAGATAAGTTGACATTTCTCTGGGATAAGTTCCTTAAAGTACAATTACTTGGTTGTACGGTAAGTACATGTTTAGTTTTTGTTTTTTGTTTGTTTTTCTTAAAGCTACCAAGCAGTTTCCCAGGGACTGTACTCTTTCACATTCCCATCAGCAGGCTCAAAGGATTCAGTTTCTCCACATCCTCATCAGCATTTTGTGTTGTTACATTTTTATTTTAGCCATTTTAATATATTAATATGTGCAGCAATATGGTAGTTTTCAAAACAATTTTATGATGAAAAAATTACAATGCTCAATTCTCAGAAAAGAAGGGAAGGACTGGCCTTCACATAGTGTGATTTTAGTCAGGTTCATTCTAGCTGGCAAAGTAAATCCCCCTTGGGGAATCCACCGTACAAGTAAGAAGTGAGTTCCCTCATTCTTATTCCACACTCAAGTCACCTCCTGATTATTTAGTGTGCCAGGACAGTGGGTCAATACCTACAGACAGCCAAGGTCATGGGAATGTCAGCCTCCCTATGTTGCAGACAGTTCTCTCTTTTAGTGCAAATAGTTAAATTAGCATTCTGGTCCACAGATCACTGTCTTTGGGTGAGTCCATGGGAAGCTGTCTTGAAGATAGATTTGAGCTAGTGTGCTGACAATTCATTTTCTAAGAATCCATGTGCATGAAGGCAAAACCCACACAGGCCCTTGCAATGTTTTCTAAAATAATAATGCTCAGTGTAAAGCTATGGCACCAGCCCCTCTCCTGTAAGCAAAATGCTCAACTTCCTTGCATGCAATTAAAGTTGACTTTTGCAAGAATTATTCAAGCATATAGGTGAATTAATTTTCCATATAGGGAAACTTGATATCTATAAATGTGATTCCAAAGTCTGAATTTTTTGAGATGGAAACTCTTCTTTCTTGAGACTAAGACTGGCTGAGATTTTGTTATTAAAAATATTTATGATCTTACTAGGTATTAAATTAATGAGGTAGACACAGAAATTATCAGGTGAGTCAAAGTCGCCTTCTCCCTGGAAAGAAATAAAAAAGTTCACTCATTTTATTTTAATGGAATAAATGGAAAAATTAAAATAATATCTTCAAAATTCTCTCTCCCTCTCTCTCTCTCACACACACTCATGGGAAGTGGATGAAATATTAGATTATTACTATTCAAATTCAGGTAGAAGCCAAAGAACAATTTCTTATTTTGAGCATCATCAATAATATTCAACCTAAATTTAGCAAAATTAGATATAAAAAATATAATTTTGTGTCTATGAGTGAATTAAGAAGACAATGAAGAAACTGTATCTTCAGTTTTCTTAGAAGAAACTGTCTAATTTTTCTGTGTTATTAGTAAAATCTGTTAATAATCCTTGGCAATCACATAATAATTATTTCTAGCTAATTTTAAGTAGGATCTATCAGATAATAAATTATTTATGTTCAGTGACTATGCTTTTTTATTGTTTTATACCTTATTCATTAAAAACACAATAATTAATGCTAGCACTTTTATAAAACACATTTTTCCTTTTTTAAATAACTTCACATGCATTAATCCTTTAAACTCACATAATCCTGTCTTCTTTACTAAGATCAACCTTTTTGGACAACAATAAAATAACTTGCCTAAAGCCTTACAGCCAGAGGAGTGGAGACAGAATCCAAACCCCAACAGTTTGTGCAATAATCACTGGGATTTCACTGCCTCCCTGGGCCAAATACCTTACTAGATGTTAGACAGAGGCTGGTTACTTACTGGATAATCATTTGCTCAATGATTGTTGATAAATGTAAGCAACAGTTATTTCTCAAACTTCTAACATCTCCTTCCTGTGTGAGGAAAATGAGACATTATGAAAAATAAAGACTAACAATCAAGAAAACCTGCTTTGGAAATCAGGCCCCTGAGAATGTACAGCTAGCAGCTGCAGGACCGTGTCCACAGGAGGGGTGAGTGACTGATGAATCCAGCTCTACCCAGCCTGTGTCAGCAAGTGAAGGGCGCCTTGTGTGAGGCATCTGCACAAAGAAGGCACATTTTTTAATTGGGTAAACTGAGAAGTTTATAAAATTCACCCAAAGCTCCAGCTGCACACAGGCTGGAGAGGCTCCCATTCTACTCTCAGATAGACTCCAAAGTTGCTGAGTGACCTTGGACAAACCTATTTTTAACTTCCTCCATCTTCCTCCCATATTGGTACACTAGAATATGTTTCAAGGTAATTCATGTAAACTTGTAGAATGGGCTTTATTTTTGATGCAAAGCTTGAATTCTGTCCAGTAGTCTTTTAGAGCAGTTTAAAAACAAAAATTGATACTCGTTGATAAAAATTTAGTCCACACTATAGAACCATCTCTAGTCCCTGAAAGCAATAAAGGAAGAAAAAAGAGAATGAGGGAAGGAAAGAAATTATGGAGTGAAGACCATATTCACTCGAAATTGACACTCAACTGGGATCTGTAGTTTTCTTTGCATTTATAGAAGCAAACTTTCAATGAAAATTCACCAAGGATTGCAGAAAAGGGAAAGAACATAAATCTTGTCTTTAAAAAGTCTGATAACTCAAGGGCTTAGCAACAAATCTATCATAAAAAGATTTCATGTTGTCATTGTTTAAAATTCCTCACATTAAATATGTCATCTGTAATAGGAGGAAGAGTAAATTTGAAATTGATTTTGAATTGAAGAAAATTAGGAGGGAATTCAGTGAAATCATTATGCTGTCAAGAATTCTTCACAGTCTCAATAATTCAAAAGCTAATTATTTTGTTCTGTGATTGTTCTGGCGTTGAGTTTGGCATCTTCCTGTGGCTTTTCTCATCTGACCATCTCATTAGTGTCTTCTTTGAAAAGCTATGTGGGGAAAAGAAAAGACACTCTTCTCTGGCTCAGTGGGCAAAGAAGATGGGGCTACTGACCTCTGTGAGATCTGGACCTCGGCCAGGATTCCAGCTGCTTGGGAATTGACTGTACTTTAAAACCATTACATTCAAACATAATTGTAATATGCGTGTAAAAACATATAATTTTTATAAAGGCATGTTCCATTTTCTCTTAATAAGCACAGATAGTATCTCTAATCATTGAGAATAAACATAAATTACATTGACTAAGTCTCCACGTCCACTTTCTTCCTTTCTATCTCCTTCTCCCTTAGAATACTAAGTTTTTATTATAAAATGATAATGGACTGGGTTGAACAGTGTCCTCCAAAAATTCATGTCTATCTAGAACCTGTGAATGTGAGCTTATATGGAAACAGGGTGTTTGTCTATGTAATCAACTTACATGACATCATCTGGAATTACGGTGGGTCCTGAATTTAATGATTGGTATAATAGAGAGATTTGAGGACGCAGGAGACAAAGGGGAGAAGGTCATGTGAAGGTGGCCACGTTGCTAGAATTTCCTTCTTCCTGAGTCCTTGGTCTAGGAGTTCAAAGAATGAAACCACAGACCATGCAGTTAGTAAGAGGACAGTTTATTGACAGGGAGAAAGACTGACGAGCCTGTGAGCAAAAGGGCAAACAGAAGAGGGAGAACAGACCCTCCAGCAGCAGGGGGTCCAAGTGGGAAGCCCCCAAGCCTTCAGTCCAGGGGGTTTAGATGCTGCTTTCCCTGTTCTGCAGTCAGGGGTTCATGTCTATCTGGAATTCATGTCTACCCATGAAAAGTCGGCCAGAGGTATTTTGGCAGAAAATAATTCTAAAATAAGCCAGGAATGCTGTCTTTGCCATTTTGGACTCAGGCAAGAAATTAGGGTGTGTGCTTCCTACACAAGGAGGAGCCTCCCAGAACTTTTAGGCTGCCTTGTTCTCGACCTTGCTGGAGCCCAGAGGGTGAGGCCTGGAAAGGGCACCCTGTTTGTGCCTAGAGATAGGGACAAACCCGCCTTCTGAACTCACCTTCTGAACTCGCCCAGCCCTGGAGAATATGGGGATCCCTGCCCAGCCCTCAGGGAGGGAACCCTGCCTGTATCACTACCACAAGCCAAGGAATTTGAAGGATTGCCAGGGACCATCAGAAGCTGAAGGGGACAAAACAGGATTCTTTCTTAAAATGTTTGAAGAGAGTATGATCCTGCTGATATCTTGGTTATGAACTTTCAGTCTCTATGACTGTGGGAAAAAATTAATTTCTTTTGTTTTAAGCTATCTAGTAGTGGAAGTTTACCATGGAGGTTCTAGGAAACTGGTACAGATTTTATGTGGTCATTTTCCCTGTGCCACAAGAGTTTTTACATGAAGGTGCCATCTCTAAACCTTCTGAAAAAGGTAAATATAAAGTAATAAATTGATGGACACAGGGAGGAAGACTCTGCTTTTGAATTGGGTGGATTTAGTATTATTTGTCTGTCTGTACTTCACTCTTCTAAGCACTCATTTCTTGCCATGCTCTGATTGTTTTTGACCTTGAGCATACTGTAAGCTCTAAGAGGCTGAGTCAAAGTTTGAATTGGGAGTGATGTATCTGTAGCACCATATAAAGTGCCCAGTGCACATTAACCCTTCAATAAATACTGTGGGAGGAAGGAAAGGAGGGAAAAGAGAGAAGAAACCAAAAGCTCTGTAAATGAATCTGAAACTTTTTCTATTGAACTTATTCCCAAAAAATACTGTTGATGTTAGGAACACATAGAAATTCACTAATATCTGTTTTCACAGGCTTACTAATCACCAGTTAAATCTTTTATTATAAAATGTAATTTAACATTTATGATAATGAAGTCATTAAATTTTACAACTTCTATTACATTTAACATTAGAAAACAAAATAATGATGGATATCTAGTGTTAATAGGAACTCCAGAAATAATTCTTTTTTTATCCTATTGTTATATAAAAGAAAAAAAAATGGTCCAGAGAGAGAAATCAATAGAAGTACTGTATCCTAACTGCCAGCTTCACATCTCCCCCGTTTCATTACATGGTCTTCCAGGATCATCAAAGGTGACATGTAAGAGATTCTACATTTACAAGAATGTAAGTCTGAACCCCATATGTCATCCCAGAATGCAAAGAATTGACAAATTGAATCTGAATAAAATCAAGCTTCCTCAAGTTGCCACTGACAGATCATCAGAGTACACACCCCCAGAATGGGATTTTCACTCTGTCAGATGCTCCTCTCAAAAGTGGGCTGTGAACGAGGCAAGATCACTTATCTTCTTCATCAGAATATGACAGTCAACTCTCCATTGTTTTCTAATTTCTTACTTGGGTAACATACTACGAAGCACCAAATCAAACACTAGCTCTTAATTTCTGTAACATAAAAAACCTTTTATCCATGATTCAAGGCTATTCTTTTTAAATTTTATTTATTTATTTATTTTTATTAAATCATAGGGGTGTACATTGATACGATCATGGGGCATCATACACTAGTTTCATAGACCGTTTGACACATTTTCATCACACTGGTTAACATAGCCTTCCTGGCATTTTCTTAGTTATTGTGCTAAGACATTTACATTCCACTTTTACTAAGT
>CAUYPK010106530.1:0-24299 GCA_963574355.1 Loris lydekkerianus
ATAAATTGTGGTATATATACACCATGGAATATTATGCAGCCCTAAAGAAAGATGGAGACTTTACCTCCTTTGTGTTTACATGGATGGAGCTGGAACATATTCTTCTTAGTAAAGTATCCCAAGAATAGAAGAAAAAGTATCTAATGTACTAACCCCTACTATGAAACTAATTTAGGGTTTTCACATGAATGCTATAACCCATTTGCAACCTAGGAATGGGGGGAGGGGGGAAAGGGAGGGGAGGGAGGGGGGTGGAAGGAGGGGGATTGGTGAGAATACATTTGTGGTGCATCTTACAATGGTATATGTGAAACTTGGTAAATGTAGAATGTAAATGTCTCAATACAATAACTGTGAAATTGCCAGGAAGGCTATGTTAACCAGTGTGATATAAATGTGTCAACTGGTCTGTGAAGCTAGTGTATGATGCCCCATGATCATACCAATGTACATAGCTATGATTTAATAAAAAAAAAAAAAAAAAAAGAAAAGAAAAAAGAAATGGATAGAGCCATCATTCGGGAGCAACGTTGTACAGAATCAGGATTCAGGGACCACAGGCACAAACAGAAAGGTCTGAAGCTGGCTCTTGCCCTCATGAGGATCATAAGGCAGCTGCCAGGAGAAAGTTGGGGGAATTAGCAGAGCTCCCAGAGTGGGTGCTGTCACTGAGGGAAACAAGAATAGTGATGGCAGCTCAAGAAGAAGCTGTTCAGGCCACTGAGCAGCTGCATTCCAGGCTGGAGGATTTCTCCACCTACAGTGGATTTGCAGAACCCGTCAGGAGAGGCCACTGGCCTCTAGAGGAGCCTGGTAGAGAGGATGGATGGGCCTGTGGGGCATCATTTCACTTTGAAGTATGTTCCACCCTGCCCTCCGCTTCACAGAGGAGGCCTGGCCTTTGGGATACGCTATAATTCATCCTGGGGATCTTAAACTGTAACTAGATTCAAGTCAAGTGCAAAGAAAACATAAAAGTGTCAACTCTCACAACTCTGTAAAGAAGAGCTTTATCTGTCCGCTGAGACGAGGCCTACCGAGGATACACGGCCCTGGACATACGGGAATCAGCGAATGTCCAGAGAAGCTCTCCACCCACCAGGGTGCAGACAGTGTGCGTGTTGGTTAATTTTATAATTATACCCTTACATAGGATAGGGAATATGACTACACTGACATGGAATAATGATTAAGAAAGTGAGCTTTGGCATCAGAATCCAGTTCTGTTTTATCACTTACTTCATGGCAACGTTTTTAACACTGATTAATGTTTTATAAAAATGGTAAAATACCTACCTCACAATGTTGCTTCAATGATTTGTTAAAATAATGTATTTAACAGCAGTTTTCACAAAATCTGTGTATGGGCATGTGTATTTATTAAATTGCTTCTATTAAAACTAATAGCAGAAGTAGAATTTTTACTATTGTGGGACAGAGCAGTGAGAATGATACTCTTGAATACAGATTCACATACAGAGGCCAGTGGATCAAAACTTTGTTCTGTGAGCACCAGAACCTATGATTACTAAGACAGCTAAAAATTGGTTTGACTTAATTATATTTAAAACATATGTAAATAAATTAATTATCAGTCACCATGTACCAGTGATGATACAGACGTTGCCATCGGATAATCTAAAAATTAATCTATATTAACCTTCAAGAGATTACTTAATACAACCTTCCAAAATGTCTAATTCATTACTAGGGTGTAAAGTTGCTTATTTGTCCAGAGTTACATGATTCTTCTGTACTTATTTATCTATTTATTAGAAGTATGGAATTCTTAGTGGAGCAGGAAGAAGGCGTCTGTCACCATCAGCAGGTGCCTTGAATTGCCATTATTTCTGTTGTTCAATTCACATTACTGTATTGTGAGGTCATTTGTATAAAAAGTAATACATCCAAAATGAGAGGGATTTCATGGTAAGTATAGTAACTACAGTCCTGTAGAAAAGCATTTGGGATGAAAAAGGCATCGCAATCCGTAAGACCATTATCTCTGTGTTGTCACGTGCTCTGATGCGTGGAGACACTGCACCACATCCAGGGTCACAGGAATCCTGAAGGCCCAACAAGGCCGTGAGACGAATCCCAAACCTGCCTTCACTTCAGGAGTCCTCAAACTTTTTAAACAGGGGGCCAGTTCACTGTCCCTCAGACCGTTGGAGGGCCAGACTGTAGTTTAAAAAAAAAAACAAAACTATGAACAAATTCCTATGCACACTGCACATATCTTATTTTGAAGTAAAAAAACACATGCATGTGGCCCGCGGGCCGTAGTTTGAGGACCCCTGCAAGATGCTTAACATGTTCATAAAGCTTTATGTCACTCTCAGGAGAAGACTAAGAATAGACTTCTGAGGAAGGGTGAAAAGGGTGGAATAAATTTCTGTTTAGAATCATAGTAATAAGGGCAAGAAGTTTATGACAAACAGAAAAGGTGGGTAAAGTTTAAAGTCTCTCTACAAGATCACAGTTAAAACTGGCTGACAAATCTCAGCATACTGAGATGAAGGGCTCTGGGTTAGTTTCTGCTGGGTCTGGGCAGAACGCCTCTCCTTGCTGTTTTGAAAGTGAAGTCCCAAATGTGAGCTTGGCTCTGCACTCTGTCACTCCAGCCATGCCCCTTAATTACCCTGAGCCTCACTTGTCTGCTTGGAGATCTAAGGATAATCGGTATTTGATCAACTCACTGGATTAATACAGTATATGCTCATCACATTAGAGCAGCATGGTTCAACCAGGACTTACACATTTTCCTGGAATTGGAATAAATACAGAAACATGAGAAAAATTGCTATCCAAATTATTTTCCTTGAAGAAAAGGCAAACTATGATGCAAAATAAAAAGGAATACTGTTTAATACTGTGCAAAGGAAAGTAAACCCACTTCAACTTGAAAATGAATAGCTCTTAAGAGAATGAGGAAATGGTCCTTTTAGGGGTTTAGATTTACAGTGTATTCATTTTTTTTGTGTGTGTGGCTTTTGGCCGGGGCTGGGCTTGAACCCGCCACCTCCGGCATATGGGGCCGATGCCCTACCCCTTTGAGCCACAGGCACCACCCCAATGTATTGATTTTAAAGACAAAGTAAACACTGAAAATCTGTTCTGGCATAAATCATAAAGTCAGTTTCTTGAATGCCTACAGTGAATCTACCTTAGTCGCAGAGTAATAGTGCCAGGCCCCAGACTCAAGAGATATCTGAGCCGCTGTGCCAGAAAAAAGCAGCGACTGCAACGGTGATAAAAGCAGCTTCCGTGTGTGGCCGAAGTCCCATGAGGACCACTTTCCCATCTGCTTTGTGCACCAGACACATGCAGCAGTGCTGCAGAATTCTGCACACACAACCGTATGATGTTTAGGGTTTGTGAGATCTCCATCCCTGTCACCTTCCCTAGTTTTAAGCCACTGAAATTTTTATTTTCCATTATGACAAAACAGAAATATGCATACCATTTTAACCATTCAAAAACATAAACTTCAATGGATTTCTTATGTTCACAATGTTGTGCCATCACCATCACTCTCGACTAGTAGAATGCTGCATCACCCTGGAAGAAAACCACGTACTCACTAAGAATCACCTACTGTCCCCAGTTCCCTCCGTCCCTGGTAACCACTGATCTGCTTTCTGTCTCTACAGACTTGTATATTCCAGATGTTTCCATGTAAATGGAGTCACACAATACGTAGTCCTAGAGAGAGGCATCTTTTGCTTGGCCTGATGTTTCCATTCTTCATCCGCGTTTTTGTGGCTGAGGAATATTCCACTGTGTGTACACAAGCACATTTTGTTTATCCATCACTGAGGGGGTGGGCATGTGAGTTGCTTCCACCTTTTGGCTACTATGAATAACACTGTCATGGATATTCGTGTATGGAGTTCTGTTTGAACAGTCTGTTAAAATCCTGATGTTCTCTTTCCCCTTCTATACTGAGGCTAAGTCCTTCTCTTGGTGTGGTGTTGGTGTGATTCAGGCTCTGTCTGCCTTTCCACACTCTGTTTCAATACTCCTCCATTTTTGACAACTCCCCCAATTTTTATATGTACCCCACAGGTAAGCCTGCCACATACCTCTGTGCCTTTGTTCATGCTTTGACACTGCCTGAAATGTCCTTAGCAGTCTGTTGAACAAATACTCACTTTCCGACTTTTCAAAAAACAACTCAGTCATCATGTCCCAAAGCCTTTCCAGGTCTCTTTTGTTTGATTGGCTTGTCTACCCCATGCATACATTGATCAGCAGAGCACATCCATTCTATTTGGTCATTAAATCTGAAATGCCTAATTTTGAAGCAAAAGTTAAATTTATTATATCTCAAACAAGGAACTGTGTAATTAATCAAAGTATGTGCCTAAGCTGTTGACACAGTTCTGCCATCTCCCCAGTAGCTTGTGAATACCAGCTGTGAAGAAGCCTGGAGAGCAAGGGGCAATGAAATTGAGAAGGGTATTTTCCACAGCTTGTTGAGAATCAAATACTTTTCCTTCTAAGAAGTGGTTCAAAGCCTGGAGGAAGTGGTCGCCGGTTAGTTCATGATCTGGTGAAGGTGGTGATGACAGAGTTGACGAGTCCAGCTTCCATAGTTTGAGCAGCGTTGTTTGTGTGACCATGTTATCTTGCAAGAGGATTGGCCTGTCTCTGTTGACCAGTCTCAGCTGCTTAATCACAAGCATGCTCTTGTCCTGCAGTTGGTTGTAGCAGACATCTGATATAATCAATTCCCCAGGTTTCATGAAGTTATAGTGGATAATACAACACTGGACCACCAAACAGACACTGTTAATTGTTTTGATAAATATTCAGTTTTGGACTGTGTTTCAGTACTTCATCTTTATCTAACCCTTGAGTAGGACATTTGAGACCGTCAAAAAATTCCACTTTTCATCACACATAAAAATACAGTGTCGAAAAGATTTGCCTTTGTGTCATGCCAGCATAGAAAGGCAAACTTCAAGAAAATTTCTCTCCTGATGCTTATTTAGTTCATGTGTAATTCATCTGTCTAGCTTCTTTACCTTTCTCATTTCTTTCAAATTTTGGGAATAGTAACATCAAGCCTTGATGGCAATTCCTGAGTAGGTTGAGATGGATTTGCTTCCAGTACAGCTTTTAGCTCATTATCCATCTCGGTCTCAGGTTACCCAAGTGGCTCATTTTCAATATTAAAATCACCAGAATGGAACATCTCAAACCATCCATGTACTACGCATTCATTAGCCACATCCTTCCCAAACATGTTGTTGATATCTCAAGCTGTCTGCACTGTATTGATTCTACAACTCACATTTGAAAGTAACATGAATATTTGACTTGTCCATGGCTTCACAAAAAATTGCTCTAAAATAAAATTTGAAAGGTAAACATGGACCAAAATGTATGTTTGGAAGAATGAGGATGCACCTTCACAATAAAAAAAAGAAGTATCACAGTGAAATTTTAGCCATATCAACTGTCAAACTTAACACTTAAGGAAATCGGGCATTTCATACTAATAACTTGTGTTGCCCCCATTTAGTTATAATGCAAGTCTCTCTGCTAAACCTGAGCTCCAGGAAAGAATAGAGTATGCCTGGTTCATTTGTGAATTTTAGCAGAGAGTTTGGCCAGAGTAGCAGCATCCTAAAAGTTTAATGAGTAAATGTATTAAATATAAAGATGAATGGTGTTTACATTCCATGAAGAGAGAGGGAGGTGAATTCTGCATAGTTGCTTAAGCAGCATTTGCCTTTCATCTCTCCTATGTCTCTCTCCCCCCATCAATTAATCTTACAAGCTCACCTGCTGAAAACAGCCTATAGGAGAAGACCAAATTCCAAAGAACAATGGATATGGTCAGGAAAGATAAAGACAATTTATGACATGTCCATCCTTATCTCCCAGCATCCATGTCAATTAACTTTGCTTGCTGAGTCTCTATAATAGAAACTAAAATAGACTAAGGTACAATATTGAAAGGCTTAACTTTAGTGCCACTTTAACTCCCTGAAACTGAACTTGTGATCTCTAAACTACATGCGCATTTGACATAATAATTTAAGATATTCACTAGAGTAAGTTATAAAGAGATTTTTTTTACTACAAAAGTTAAAATATATTCAAAACACATTCAATTCATCATTAGCTCTTAATTGGCCATGCTGATAGGGGAACATCAATTTTCTGCCCTCATCATGCCTTTTCTCTTTCTCTCCTATAGAGCCTATCACTGTGCTGTGTGCATGGAGATGCTTCCCTCAGTCCCCTTGTAAGTCATACATTTTATGATGGCAAAAGCATGAATAATATTGTGCCCTGTAAATAGAAGGTGCTCAATCAGTGATGGTGAATGAATGTTGTATGTATTAAATCAAGTTTGATAGAGACCTCATATTACTAAACAACAATGAAACAGTCAAGTAGTCATGAGCACTAGATTTAAGCCACCTTCAGAATGATAATGTTATTTCTGCCAGAAAACACTGTCCCGTTAAAATATGGAATGAAATTAGGTTTTAATCACCATTAGCACAGCTGAAGTTGGGGCTTGGGGAAGGCTGGTATGTGGAGAGATGAGCCTGAGAAAAGAAATTTCAACCACTTTCCAGCTTTTGGAAATGATACTAGCTATAAAATCACCTTAGTTAAATAATGAATCTAATTTTATTTTTATTTATTTATTATTCATTGGTTCAGATTCACTGAAGGTACAAAGAATTAGGTTACACTGTTTGTGTTTGTTAGGTAAAGTCCCTCTTATAAGTGTGTCCCACCCTCAAGAGATATGCCATATGCTATAACCCCTATACCCCTCCCTTTACCCCTCCCCCACTCCCTCTTTCCCCTGCCCCCCACCTGGAATGGATTTGAGTTTTGCTCTTATGTGGGTATGAAATTGTCTACTGGCTTCATGTTAGAACTGAGTACTTTGGATTCTTGCTTCTCCATTCTTGTGATACTTTCTAAGAAGAATGTGTTAATGGGTCTAATTTTAAATAGCAGGCAGTGTCTTTCTCATTTTATATTTTTCTAGCAGTTTGGAATTAAAACAATTACTATAATCCTAAACTGACAGGATAAAAACCAAGGACATTTCCAATCCATGCCTTTCAACTCAGAAGACCCTCAAGTATAGAAAATGGCACCGTCAATCTGTGCTGCAGTACTGTTTCAGGTTGGGAAGAGAAAGGTATCAAATCAGTGATAGAATGTGATAGAATGGTCTGGATGGTCATAATACTCTTATAATATTTATAAATGCATTAAATGAACCAAAAAGATATCATGAGTTCAGAATTATGGCAGAATTAATTGCTAGTAATTGTAATTTTGGAATCATTGAATGGCTTTCATAAACCAGCTGTAGCCATGTCTACTTTCTTAGAGCATAGGTAAAGGAGAGTCCTGTTTAAGGGCTCCTGGACACAGGAGCAAGGTGATCAGGAATCATTTTTTAATTATCTCTATTGGGGTTAATTGTCAGTGGAGCTGAGAAATATAAAACAGCTAGAACACTTTGTAGGATATAAAACATTACAGTGATTTGCATTAACATTTTTATTATAAACTGCAATGTGACAGACTTTTCTTGGTCATCTTATCTATCATCAAACAAAATTTGGCAGAGAAATAAAAGGATCTAAGAAGCATATCTTCTTTTGTTTCTGTATCCATGAAAAGCTTTTATAACCACTATCTGCTCTCAGTATCAGAATCTATTTTTGTGAAAAGTTTGGCACAAATTACTTATTTGTGCCTTTGTGCTTTTCAGAATTATTTCCATATAACAGAAGATATACTATCATTTCTTGGTCTTCACAGCATGAATATGATTTTATTGAAGCATATCCTATTTGCATAACAACTTATGATGCTAAGGTCTTTCACTAACTCTCAATACTCCATAAAACATCTTTAGTTTTGTTCTAAATATAATATTTTTCATTTACAAAGAATTTTAATATTATTTATTCCACATATTTTTCACTTCAGGCATTTAGATATGCTAATGGGACTAGCCACTGATTTCATATAAATGACCTCTGGTTTCTAGGAAAAGGTGTTATTACCAATTGTATCTAATTCCCTCATCATGAGTTGCTCTATCACGAAATTCAGGCTCGTATTACTTATATCTCCTGTGATGAAGAGTATAGGTCTTTATTTCTGCTCTTAAGGTGTTATTATTTCACACATGCAAATACCTTTGCCAGCAGTAAATGATGGTATTGCACAAATAATCAAAGAAAGGAGAGATTGACACAGGTGTGAGAGGAAATAAATGCTTTGTGGAGCAGGGTAGATGTTATCAGGACCTGGAAAAACAGAATTTGAAGGAACAAAGAGAGATACTAATTGAAGTTCTTAACAAAGCCCACAATGTTCTACATTGTATACTCCTGCTATACTTTTGCATACTGAGGTCCATCCATAAACTCAGAGCAGAGCTGGCTGACATGCTAATCCTTCTGATCAGAATGCTATTCCCATTCTTTCACCCAGTGAATTTATCACATGGGTTTTATCTTTAATGTTAGTTTTATTTTTTCTATTTTTTACTAAATCATAGCTGTACATTAATGTATTTATGGGGTACAATGTGCTGATTTTATACACAATTTGGAATTCTTACATCAAAGGGGTTAACATGACCTTCGCCTCATTTACCTCTTTGCTGTTAAGTAATTTATACTCTACTCTTAATAGTACCCTTGCATTGTGCAAATTAGGTGAGGTCCCACCAAATACCCTCCCCTCCTCTCTCACTCATCTTCCCTCCTTCTTTCTGGACCATACCACAGTTTGTTAATCCATTCCTGGGTTGATGGGCACTTGGGCTGCTTCCATGACTTCACAATTATAAATTGTGCTGCAATAAACATTCTGGTGCAAATATATATGTTGTAAAATGATTTTTGATCATCTGGGTATATACCTAGTAGAGGAATTGCAGGATCAAATGGTAGGTCTACTTTTAGTTCCCTAAGTGTTCTCCAAACTTCTTTCCAAAAAGGTCATATTAGCTTGCATTACACCAGCAGTGTAGAAGTGTTCCCTTCTCTCCACATCCATGCCAACAGCTGTAGTTTTGGGAAGACTTCTTATGAGAGCTCCAGTTCCAAAGCATAAACAAGGTCCATTTTTATAGGCTTGCTACATACTTTATTTTTCCTTAGAATGTATAATATGTGCTATAATTATTTATTTGTTCATATGATTATTTGTACACCATATGCCCCTACTTAACTAACCATCCCATGATGTCAGAGATTGTGTCTATTCTATTCACTCATGTCCTGTATCCTGAACAGGCAGAAGAATGCTTGATACATTGGCATCACTGAGTATTTTTTAAGTGAATAAATGGGAAAAAACAGAATGCTAAAGATTGCAGCAATAGACTCTTTTAATCTCAACAGTTGCATTATGGTTTAGAAGAATGAATTTTGGAGCCAGGCTAATTTAAATGTAGATCCTTGCTCTGTGATGTACTAACTATGGAATGATACCTACTTGCTGAGCTCAAACTTTCTCAGAGGTAAAATGGATGTGGTCATTTCATCTTATAGACTTATTAGTAGGATTAATGAAACAGTGGGTGCAAAATGCCTACTTCTGATATTTATATACTAGCACTAACTCTATAGTGATGTGTTTGAAATATCATTAGCATTAATACTTTGAAATAGTTAAATTTAAAATGTACCAAAATGATTTATGGGACCTTTATTATTTATGCGAACATCCTGCAAAGTGACTTGACAAATATAAAGTTTTAGTGCACTATTTCTAGTTTTGCTTAACCATTCAACTTGGTCAGATCGTATAGTTTTAAATTTTAAGTTTGAGAAAAATAATGAATGACAGTTTAACCTATGTCTCAGAAAGCCTTGATTACCTGTTTGCCCTGTGATGGAGAGGCTATGTCAGGAAACAGTTAAGAAATATGTTCATGGGGGGGGGAGGGGGAAGGGACACCAAGACAGAGAATGTCTAAAGAGACTGAATCACAGGAATATCTTGAGAAAGTATAAATCTAAAGTATTAGATCAAGAAAACCACCCAGGAGATCTATGACTTATACTTCTATTGTAATATTGGCTATGGCACTTTCTATCTATTTTAATATTAAAAAGATGTTCTAAACTCCTAAGTCAGGTACAGTTTCTAATGAAATAAACTACTTTCAAATAATAATTAACTATCTTGCTATTAAATGAATTTAACAGTAAAGAATAATGTACATTTAAAGCACCTAAATTTCTTAATAAGTTTTAGTCAGTAAAACTGTAATGACACAAATAATGTTCAGAATAAATGTATAATAAAACCCTTCCTAATTCAGCATTTTTTTATAAGACAAAATAAATGTGAAACCTCTATGGAAAGAGGTATGGAGAATTCTCAAAGAACTAAAAATTGACCTTCCATTTGATCCTATAATCCCATTACTAGGTATCTATCCAGAAGGAAAAAAAAATCATTTTACCATAAGGATATTTTCACTAGAACCTTTATTGCAGCTCAATTCACAATCAACAAGATGTGGAAACAACCCAAATGCCCATCAACCAAGAAACTGATTAACAAATTGTGGCATATGTATACCATGGAGTACTATTTAGCCATGAAAAAAGACATCTTTTGTGTTTGCCTGGATGGAGCTGAAACATGCTCTTCTTAGTAAAGTATCTCAAAAAATGGCAAAAAAAGGTATCCAATGTATTCAATATTAATATGAAATCAGTATATAAACAACTACATGCTCACATGAAAGAAAAAAAACAAGTATAGTCTAGTGAGGGAGAAGGGAGAGGAGGTAGAGGAGAGGAAAGAGAGAGTGATTGGTGATATCTCACCTAATATGAACAATTTGAGGGTGTTCAGAATGCGCCCCCCTAAAGGGCTCAATTACAACTTGAACTTTACCTTAGAAATTGAAACAATGTAACCTAAATATTTATACCCTCATATTAACCTGAAATAAAAAGTAAATAAAGAAATAAATAAAATAAAAAGAGATATATTAAATAGTAAAAGTTCAAAACTAAAGAACTTCTACAGTGACTTTAAATTATGAATGAAATTTTTGATCTGTAGGTAGGGAAGAACTATTTTAAGTATACAACAATGGAAGGTGAAATATTTGTAAATGGAAGATCAAAACAATGCAAAATATTTATTATGTTGGCAACATATATTTTTAAAACCTCTTTAAAAATAATTATAAACAAAATTTAAAGGCATATGAAAAATGTTTAAGTTAATATGTATGCTAATGAGTAAATTATATTGTAAAAGACATGAAACTATTTCAAATCATTAATGATATGCAAATGAAAAACACAACGTGCATCAGCTGCTAATCTATGGAAAAATGTATTAAATAGGTTGTGAAATATTTAGTCTCACTAATCAAAGAAAGTTATATTATACTCGTAATAAAGTTTAATTTTTCTTATCAAATGGTCAAAAATTAAAAAGTTCATATCCAATTTTTTCAAAATAAAAGAGAATGAGAACTCACATATGTCTAACAGGAATATAAATTTGGTGAGCATTGTGAGATAATATCTCTGTTGTTATTTATATTTACATCCTTGGATGGATACTTTAAGGCTTTATCCAATATTTCTCCTTGTAGAAACTAAGGTTAAGAAATAACTGTAGATTTCAATTATTAACATTTATGTACCCAACCAGAATGCACCTCAATTTATAAGAGACTCTCATAGACATGAGCAAAGTGATTTCCTCCAGCATCATAATAGTCGGAGATTTTAACACTCCTTTGCAAAACTAAGCAAATAAATTTTAGATGTAAACTTAACTATTCAACAATGGTATTTAACAGAAATCTACAGAATATTTCATCCTAACAAAATTGAATACACATTCTTCTCATCAGCCCATCCTCCAAAACTGATCACATCTTAGGTCACAAGTCTAACCTCAGCAAGTTTAAAAGAATAGAAATTATTTTTCGCCATCTTACAAGGGTATATGTGAAACTTAGTAAATGTGGAATGTAAACATCTTAACACAATAACTGTGAAATTGCCAGGAAGGCTATGTTAACCAGTGTGATGTAAATACATCAACCGATCTGTGAAACTAGTGTATGATACCCCATGATCATATCAATGCACACAGCTATGATTTAATTAAAAAAATAAATAAATTAAAAAATTAAAAAAACAAAGAAGTCCCATAAACAATGGAAATCAAAAAGATAAATTATTTTACATGTAGTTATGAGGAAAGACTTTCTAACTTTAGAATCAAGCCCCATGTACAACAAAGAAAAAGACTGATGGGTTATGATGGCTTATGCTGTTTAAAAAAAAAAAAAATTCATGAAAAACTTCATAAAGTCAAAAGCCTTAATATAAACTGGATATCCAGATCCCTTGTGCAGCCTCCAGCCAGACTTGGCCAGGTGTCTAACTTTGGCCAATTAGATGGAGTTAATATAACATATAATGCGAAGGGAGCTGTTGACCTTCTGGGTGACAGACCATGTACAGGGAGCCCTAGCCATCCTAGCAGTCCCAAGGGAGATCCCCATTATAAGAATGAAGGCAGCTTCAGCCAAGTCGTACTATAACCAGAAGACATAGAATTAAAGGTGGTAGTGATTTGCTGGTTTAAACCACTAAGCTTTGAGGTGAATTGTCAAAAAGCAATAGCTGACTGATAAAAGTTCACAGTCCAGGGATATGGAAAATGACTGTTTCTCCATGGTCTCTACTATTTTGTTCATTATTGTGAGGGCAATTCACAGGGAGAATAAATAGCTATATGCTGTTCTGTCATCTAGAATTTTGTTTCAGAAAATAGCTGATATATTCTGAAGAAAAAAATGTATATTTTGCATGTGTCAAATATACATCATCACTCAATGTGTTAGAAAGAAGTCATTGGGAAATATGCTGTCAATTCCTTCTTGAATAATACGATAATAGTTATTTTAAAATTTTTTAAATGTTTTATTATTGTATTTATTGTTTTGTTCTTTTTTTCCAAGTTAAGCAACTCGAGTTTCTAGTCTTGTCTATAAAATTTGTGTAAGAACTAGTGAATTCATCACTTGAATCCTCAGTTTAATAATTTTTTTTGGGAAAAAAAAATCCCTGTATAACCTCACAGTGCTGTTACACACATCTGAGAATCAGATGAGAGAACTCCGTGAATTGATTTATAAATTCTAAAACATTGCGTGCAATGAACTAGACGGGCTTCCTAGCTTTTAGTCTAGTATGTTACAATGGTTAATTAAAATATGGAAGTTTCTTGAAATCAATAAACTAACACATTGCTTTTCATGATGCTTCCATTACTTCAAATATACATTTGGTCAGAGCTGTATCAAAATGTCACAGTAAGAAAGATAGTCCAAATGTCATCTCATTTCAGTCTACCAGAAACACACAATAGGAAACCCAAGAAGAAAGCACTAGATTAAAAATGGCCAATGACTTCAGTCACTTCCTGTCCATTAAGGAGTTTTTTGGAATATAATTTCTCAACAAAGAAGGAAGAGAAAAAAATCTAGTGTTTTTGAGTGCTTTGTCACATATCCTGCAAATGCATTGCTTCTAACCTCTTGAAATGATATATTATTCCCATTTTAACATGAAGAGATTGAAACTGAAAGATGTTAAACAGAGGACCCTCGAGATTACATTACCAAGGCAGGAACCCAAGAATCAAACTCTGGTTTGTACCCTAATCTTGACCAAAAACCAAAACAAACAAAAACAACTAAGAAAAAAATCACCAGCACCCCTGATATAATTCAAGGTATTGTTTTGTTTATAAAATAATTTCATTGTTCATGAGCATAGTTATTTTGTCCTTTGCCAAACAAGCATCCTTGCTACTTGTTATGGTTAACAACTAGCTCCCTGCAGAATCTAAAGAAAGGAAATTTTAGCACAGTTGGTAAGACAATCCTATGATAATTTGTAGCATTGGCTCTGTGATTCCAAAAATAGAGTTCAGTGAAGCAACACAGTCTTTGGCTGACACAACAGTGAGCAAAAGTCGTTTCTGCCCAAGGCTTCTCATTTCTGCCCAAGGCTTCTAGTTGGACCTTGCCTTTGTTATATAGACTTATGGGTCTTGGTGTTCCCACAAGAGGGACAGCTGCCCCTATTGGCCCCTCCAGCACAGAAATTGTCTTTAGTTTAAAATGCCTATAGAATGCTTAAGCCAAAGAAGGTACATGGAGAAGCATTTTACTTTCTACCAAAACGGAATCTCTCTGGAAGTGAAATATCTAGTAGAAGTGACATTTGCAATATTTGTGACTCAGTAATGATCTCTCTTGACTGCATTTCCTGTCTGAAGGGGTTTTATATAATGTAGGCAATGGATTTGTTTAGCTGTTTTCTCCAAAAGTGCTTATCTTTGAATTTGGGTTCTAAAGAAATAATTGAAAAGGCAAATGAATGCACCAGATTTCAGAGCATCAGACTGATTTGTACAGAAAATAAATTGAAGTCTTTAACTTTAGAGATAGTGCAGCTCAAGATGATAATAGGGGTAGTTTCTGCCTCCCTTCCTCTTTCATCCTATGCTTTCTTTTCTCCCTCCCTCCCTCCTTCCTTCCTTTTCTCCCTCCCTTCTTTCCTCTTCCTCGAACATGAGTTTCAAGTGCTGATTAGAAACAACAATAGATATCAATATTTTATACCCAGTTACCTCACTGGTGCTTTACTGCTGTAAATAGCAATGAATCATGTTGGCTTTCAAGGAAGTAAAATCCTGTCCAGTGGGAGGCAGATTTAGTTTTTCTATTCATTGGGTGGGCAGTGCTTTTCCTACATCTGCAAGGGCACTTTCACTCTCAACTTATGGTTTACAAATCAGAATAAATAACTACAACAGTTCCAACCTCAGCAACTTCCAGTTTTTGGTAAAGACATGAGATGGGGTTGTGGGACTTCTATAAAACAATCTATTTTTAAGTTTTTGAATGCTTCAAAAGATGATCCATCTCTGGGGAGTGGGGATATGAT
Source organism: Loris lydekkerianus (assembly GCA_963574355.1). Lineage (NCBI taxonomy): Eukaryota > Metazoa > Chordata > Mammalia > Primates > Lorisidae > Loris > Loris lydekkerianus. The sequence goes on from CAUYPK010106530.1 coordinate 15,015, forward strand.
ACACACCATGGATTCCTTGGTGCCACTATCATTACATAGTCTAACCAAATGGGAATTCAAAAGTAGTTTCCAAAGTATCATTATAAAGACATTTATATCTGACAAGATGGGTCAAGATGTCAGATTCTCATGGCCTTTGCATTAATTTAAACAAAAGTAGACCCTTTTGAAACTGTTAGCTTCTTTTCTACTAAAACATTGACTTTTGGATTGGAAACTGATTTAAATAAAATTGTGCCTTATTTGTGTTACTGCACAAAATGCAATAGCAAACTGTAAAGTCTTGTTTTAAAGTAAATTGTGGTTTATTAAATAAAAGTAATATATTACAATAAAAGCAAAGGAAAGAATACTGTTCTGCAAGAATTAAGTGATGTATGTAACCATCTATCCATGCTTCAAATACCTTCTGAGTGCTTATTTTGTGCCAGTCTCTATGTTAGGCTCTGGGCATACACAAAACACAAATGTCCTTCTGCAAAATGAGATGACCATTTGGTAATCTCATCACATTCTGACCTACTCAAGGCTAAGATTTGGCAAAAATAGTCAAATGCATAATCACGTAGTGGAATTTTAGCAGCAAGATAAAATACATGTCAAGAGATAGGACAAATGGAGTTGGAAATTTAATTTGGAGAAGGAAGCAGAGAAAAGGCCACTATAAACATGAATAGTTGGCCAAGCAACATAGCGTTCACTCGTGCTTCTCTGATTAAATTGGTATGATATCCTAAAGTTGCCAGCCTTCGCAGATTACTTTGTTTTCTGAGCAGATATTTAACTTGGTGAATAAAGAAGAAGAAGGTGTGTGCCTAGATCCTATATATGCAGAACAAAACAAAACAAAACTATACTCTGAGAAAAAACTGGTAAGTAAATCTTGGCATGAATTGAAAATTTGGGTGTCCTAAAAGCCACTCCTTAGGTCATCATGCATAGGGAAAATGAGAAATTGTAGCTAAATCTATATTTATTTATAAAACACTCATTACAAAATACTACAAAGAGGTGGCCAACAGATAGAAAAATGCTTTTTAAAATTTTGTGACTAATATTTTGTAATGAAAGCGTGTTTAGCTATAATTTCTATTTTCCCTACATCTGGTGACCTCACGGGCTACTTTTGGAATACCCTGTATCACCATTATAGATACATTAAGAGTATTTGCCTATTTCCCCCTAATAATCTATATTAATTATGATGTTAATTATTGCATATAAAAGTCACTGGTGCATCACTCCTTACAGCTGAGTTCATGAAGACCCTGATAGTCACTATAGTCTTTCCTCAGAATCTTTCTCAACACTGTGTACTAAGTAGACAATAGCTATCTATCAGAATTAGTAGCTGATATGAAAGGTTTTTCTGTATGCTTCATGAATGGTGAAGAAACATATTGTGAGATAGCAAATGTTTCTCAGGATTACAACAACAGAAAAAAAAGAAGTGATAATCTAATACTTTTGAGCACTCACTATGCATTGGGCAATGTGAAATTCATGCTCCTTTATCATCTCATTTAAACTTACAATCCTACCTAACAATATTGTTATTATCCCCTTATGAAAAATTAAACAACTTGCAAAAGTTTCCATAGCTAGAAAACTACAGAGCTGAAGTTCAAACCTAGATCTACCCGATTTGAGAACTTGAATTCTCACACTCCCACCACACCTAAAAATGCCATTTCCCTCCCCCTTGTGAGAATGGAATGCAGTATTTTGTTTCCATGTTGACTCCTCCTTTCTAGTATTAGGTCTAAATTAAGTTCCCAGAGATTTCCCCTCCGCCATCTCTATTCTAGGAAAATGAGTACCTAGTATTAAGCTCATATTGCACAGCTGTATGTTTAAGAGATGGTACATTCTGCATCCAACAAAATTCCTGTGAATAAATACAGCCACACGAATCTGGTAAATTGCTGTATGTATTCATACAGTAAACACGAACACCTACTGTGTGAGACACTTTGATAGGCCATTTGAAAGATAAAAAGATAAATAAGGCATATGAAATTCAGCCATACAAGACATTCAATAGATCATGTATTTCCTTTCGTCTATACTGCTTTGACAAAAACCAATACTCTATTTCCATCTAGGCACCAGGGTAGACCTAGGGAAAGTCTTTGGAAAAGAATTGTGTTTCCAGTAAGGTCAAGCTATATTATTCACACCCACAACCTACCAAGAGCAACTATACATTCTAGATAGAGTCATTCTCAAATCCCTTGAAATATTAACAAAACAGAAAGATATTACCAGGCCAAATAAAAACTAAATGAGAACCCAGAGAGGTAGGCAGAATTAGAATCTGCTTTTACCTTACATATGCCTGTCCGTCTAAACAAAGTTGAACTTTTACTTTAATGTTTTATGAGGCAAAGGGGATAGGTTAAAGTATAGAAAATATATTACAAGTAAGGAGTCCAAGAAGAGAACTTCTCCTACTGTTATCCAGGACAACAAAAGGCTGCATCCTTCTGGTCAGAGTGAACCAAAATTTAACCAGCCTGAGTGGGTTTATAGTACGGCTTCATGTTGCCTGAGTAATCATGGCCATTATTAGTTACTGCACCCTCAAGGAGAAGAGTCTCACAAAGGTTCCAGTTCAGCACAATTTTTATATTCAAATTCAGGCTATTATATTAGTGCACAATACCAACCATGCTCACATGTTTAAATAAGTGAAAGACAATGTTGAAAACATATGCAAGTAACAAAAATTTAAAAAACTGAGCAAGCCAGATGTGGTATCTTGTGCCTGCAGTCTCTGCTCCTGGGGAGATGGAGGTGGGAGGAGCCCAGGAGTTTAATGCAGTGAGCTATGATCAGGCCACTGCCCTCCAGCCTAGGTGACAGAGAAAGATCTTACATCTCCTAAAAAACAAACAACCGGGGAAAAAAAAAATTAACACAGCCTCTTTGTAGATTTACAGATTTGTACCAGAAGGAACATTTATATATATATATATATATATATATATATATATATATATATATATATAATCTGAAATAAACAGTTCAAGAAACAATTTAAATAGCAAATTAGTCACAGCTGAAGAGATAATTAGAAAACTCAAAAACAGAAATAAACTAATATACAGCACTGAAATAGAAAATGTTGGAAATTACAATGGAGAAGGTAAGAGATAGAACTGAAAACATAGATATAGAATGTAATTAACCAGTGTCAGAAAGAAAAGAATATTATTTGCAGTGGGGATTTGACAAGATAATGGTTAGAAATCCTCCAGAACTGATGACACTGATCTACAGTCAATAATCCCAACAAACAAACAATAAATAAATAAAACGAATTCTATATTGAGACATGATACTGAAATTTCACACACCACTGAAAATAGAAAAAAATTTAAAGCAGAAAGAACAAAGAGAAAATAGCTATTACATTTACAGCTGGCTTCACAGCAGCAGAAATTGAACACAACATTTAATGAAATGTCTGAAATGTTTTGAAAGATTGTAACTTAGTATTCTATACCAAGCCAAAAAGGGTTTCCAGAATGAGGGACAAAAGCATTTTTATACACAAATAACAAATATAAAAATCTTAAAAATTAAGAGAGTTTATGATTAGTTGAGACTCATTAAAGAAAATTATAAAGGACGTACTTCAAGCAGAAGTAACATCAGTACAGCTGGAATATCTGAAAGAATGAACTCAAATAAATCAGCCAAGAAAAAACAACCCCATTAAAGAGTGCACAAAACATGTAAACAGAAGCTTTTTAAAAGAAGACAGACAAAAGGCCAATAAACACAGGAAAAAATGCTTAATGTCACTAATCATCAGTGAACTTCAAACTAAAACCACAATGAGATATCACCTCAGAATGGCCTTCATTTAAAACTCCAAAAGTAATAGATTCTGGTACGGGTGCAGAGAGAAAGAATGCTTATACACTGTTGGTGGGACTGCAGATTAGTACAACCTTTATGGAAAACACTATGAAGATTTTTCAAAAAACAAAAAGTTACCTACCATTTGATCTAGCAATATCACTGCTGGGTATTTACCCAAAGGAAAAGAAACCATTTTACCAAAAAGACACCCGCATTTGAATGTTTACTGCAGCACAATTCACAATTGCAAAGATGTGGAATCAACCCAAGTGCTCATCAATTCATGAGTGGATTAACAAAATGCTGTACATGTATACCATGGAGTACCACAGCCATGAAGAAGCATGACTTAGTACCTTTTGGAACAATCTGGATGGAACTGGAGACTATCATCCTAAGTGAAATACCTCAAGAATAAAACAACAACAACAACAACAACAAAAACCAGCACATGTATGCACTGTTAAAAAGAAATCTAGTACTGGGGATGAAGAAGACATCACTTCATAATGACAAACTTCAAGTCAACAATATGATACAATCCTTTGACATTTGTGGATACCTTTATGACAATAACACAAGTGCACACACACTCTTATATAGTCTTAAAATATGTAGTGGGAGAGTAAAAAGATCAACTGGGGAGTAATAAAACAAGGAAGCTATTAGCAAGGATAAAAATTTGAATAAATAATAAACAAATTTGGCCTTATGGTGTATGTAGGAATTATACCTAAAAACTGAAGAAGAAGCATTGCTTTCTAATAAAGAGAGAGTAATATTCTAGGCCATAATGCAAATGTCGACAAATGCCAAAAATCATACAAAATATATTTTTGTCCATAGTTTTAATTAATTTATTAAAAAAAAATCATTGTTTTGAAAGATTATAAGCAACCATAGGCTCCTACGAGAAGGGGAAAAGTTCCTAGAAAAATGTACCTTGCTAAATTTGGCCCCAAAGAAATAAAAAAGTGAGTGGTTCTATAGATGTTTTAAAACATAGAAGTTGGCAGGCAAAATATGTCCCTTGAAGAAAACTCCAAAATGTCAGATGTGGTGGCTGTAATTCTAGCACTCTCAGAGGCCAAAGAGAGTAGATTGCTTGAACTGAAGAGTTCAAGACCAGCCTGAGCAAAAGTGAGACCCCCCCATCCCTACTAAGTATAAAGTGGGTTTCATTCACCCACCTGGGTGTTGTAGCAGGTGCCTGAAGTCCAGCTGTTGGGAGAGCTGAGGCAAGAGGATCACTTGAGTCCAAGAGTTTGAAATTGGTATGAGCTGTGATGATTCCACAGCCCTTTACCCAGGTTGACAGAGTGAGAATCTGTCTTGAAAAAAGGAAAAAAAAAAAAAAAGAAAACTATATAACCAAATGACTTCCCTGAGAAGCTGTTCCAAATAACAAAAGAATAATGCCAGTGTTAAAGAAACCCTTCCAAAGAATTAGATGAAAGGAAGGATTCTTTCTCTACTCTCTCCAACACTTATCATTCAGAAATCATGCTGAATGTCCAGGGTGGATAAGGTGCTTGACCAAGTGCTGAGTAGGTAAAAAGCTAAAAAAGCTGATAGTCTCTTGACCTCTTCAGGTGTGGGACTTATATACTGAACCATTTAGTTTAGTAATTATTCAATCAATATTGTGAGATTGGCAAGGTTAAGTATAGGGTCCTAGCCCTTTGAACCTGACATTATCTGGGTCATCATAAACAGTCACAGTGAAGCAACATTTAAATTTCAATCCATAGAAAATTTGCTAGCTAAGAAATGGCAGTGTCAGGAGTACATTTCAGGCATTTTAAATAAGGCTACCTTTCTATTCTTTCTAAAAAATATTTGCTTATTTAATTAAATTATTTTCAGTTTTACGGAGTTATAACTGATAAATAAGATTTTTATATATTTAAGTTATGCAACTCTGTGTTTTTATATATGTATATATTGTGAGATGATCACCAAGCTAATTAACATATTTATCACCTTCCATACATAATAGTTGCCCTTTCTGTGTATGTGGTGTGTATATGTGGTGAGAACACTTAAGCTTTATCCTCTTAGAGAAGTTTGAGTATACAATATAGTCTTGTTTACGAAAGATACAGTTAGGCCACTTTGGAATGGTCCCTGTCAGGTTGACCTGGGCCATTATGGAAATGAAGCTAATTAAGATCCTGTGGGTTGTTATTAAGACATCCCCAGGGGGCTGTTATGAAAACAGAGTTAAGTAAGACACTGGGTGACTTCCAAGGAGGTGATACTCCTTTTCTTCCACAGTGCCTGCAGTCCTAGGACTGGGCCCACCTTGCTGTGCAGCCATTAGTAAATACTTTCCCTTTTTTACCAAAATCTTACTTGTTTTCTTCAATTATTTAAGCAACTTCTTTGAGCCACCAGGGCGCTCTAGCAAAATTTTGTACTCTTGGACTAACATACCTCTTGATTTCTGCCACCCTCTGCCCTTGGCAATCATTATTCTATTGTGTTTTTTTTTTACTAGTTTGACTATTTTATTTTTATAGTTCTCAGGGTGAAAGTATATTCTATATCAGTGGTTCTCAAGCTGTGGGTTGTGACCCACAGGAACTGTATAAAGGGTTGCAGCATTAGGAATGTTGAGAACTACTGTTCTATATTCTTAGAAAACCATTTTATTGAAATCATCATTGCCTTAATTAGAAAGTAATTCCTGTTTTGTTTAGTAATTATTAAATTACTAAATTAGAGAGTAATTCCTGTTTTGTTTTGTTTTGAGACAGAATTTTACTCAGTCACTCTGGGGTTGAGTACCCTGGCATCATAGCTCACAGCAACCTCAAACTCTTGGGCTCAAAATATCCTCTTGTCTCAGCCTCCTGAGTAGCTGGGACTACAGGTGCCTGCCACACACCTGGCTAGTTTTTCTATTTGTAAAGATGAGCTGTCACTTTGCTCAGGCTGGTTTTGAACTACTGAGCTCAGGCAATCCACCAACCTCTGCCTCCCAGAGTGCTAGGATTACAGGTGTGAGCCACCACATCTGCCTAAGACAGTAGTTTCTTAATGTGCATTTTTCTAGTGACATTTTGCTAATGTGACTTGTAAAAGGAAGGAGAGAGCTGAAATTCTTAAATATGTAGTAGCAATTAAATTCTAATTATGACATCTTCCCAAATTAATTGCTTCATAATTCATTTTAAAAGATAATGTGCTCAAATGACAAGACTCTTTACACAGTTGAGGTTGGTGGTATTTTCTACTTTCAGTCAGGTGTAAAAATTCATAATTTGCATAGTATTTGACCACTAATGTATTCTAAATTAATTTGGTAGTGAATTTTTAAAGACATATTTTCATTTAGAATTCATTTTCTACTTAATGGTTCCTGTTTTCATCACAATTACTATTAAAGCATTTGTTTGAAGCCCTTAAATTGTTGTTTACCATTTTAATGAACTCTGAAAGATAATTTTATAGTGTAAAAATGTTATAGTGTTCTTTTAATTAAACATTGCAAACAGTAGCTATAACTCAGTCTGTAGACTTGAATAAAACAAATATGCAAAAAATAATCAAAAGATAAACCATGAAGAAATGTTTGCAGTGAGGTCAAAGAAAGAAATGTTTAAGGGGACTTTGGAGGCTACCTGACCTGTATTCTAATTTCAGCCCCACCTCTTATTGACCTGTGTGATATGTGGGAGCAGATTTACTTTATGGAAAACATGAGATAACACTTACCGCAATGTACTGTTGCAGGGATTAGATGATTAGCAAAATGACTAGCATAAAGTAAAGTCACAATAATAGGCCATATAATGAAACCATTGAAGTATATTTCAATTACCTTGCCTTTCTCTTCTGTTATTGCCTCCAACTTCATGAATTAAATGATTACCTTAATATGGAATCACCCCCCTCCCCCACCCTGTAGTCCCTTTTCACATAAATCAGCCTACCCAACTAAACACCACACTAAGAAATCGCCTTTGTATTAAAAGTTCCTTTTTGGTGTTTCTCATTTTTTTTTCCCCAAGCTATCTTTGTATCTTTCTCAGCTCCTTGGCAAAATTGGCTTTCCAGGATTGTTTTTCTTTTCTTTTAATAACCAGTGGAGTTCTTCATTCCAATGCTCCTGATGCACACGAGAAAGCGGGGTATCCTTTGGTTATCCACAGCAATATTTAGCTCACTACTTTCCACCAGGCTTGACAGCATACCCTTGTATGCAATTAACACTATTTGCTCATCTGGCCCTCTTCCTTTGTTTTATACCTTGCAATTCTGGGAGCTTTCCTATATTTCATTACGTTTCAATCTTAATGTTTCCTTTCACTGTCATTTTGCCCTGTGATTTCAATAGCTATGTGACTGTCATCAATTATTGTTTATGTCCTTGTGTGTGCCTTACACATAACCAAATCTCCTTGTACTTTTCTTTGTGGGGGCAGGGGTGTTATTTCTGAATATTATTAGAAAAATGTTTAGAACTACAGAACATCAGAGAGTGGCTGGCTATTCATCAGCCATTTCCCCTTCTATTTGAGCATGGAAGTAGACAATGTTTCTCTTTTCCTGCAGTAATGTGTGGCCATGTGACTGATGTGCAGTAAGTGAAAATACTGTATGCAATGTACAGGTCTGTGCCATAAACACCACCTCCTGCACATTATTCTGCAGCAACCCTCATCTACTCATTTAATGCTGATGGACAAATTAAAATGAGAAGCCAAGAGGAGGAACTATAAACTAAAAGGTTCCACTCCAGGGAGGAGAGGCATTACTTATAGGGAACTTAGAGTTTATGTAAGTGAACAAGAAAATTTTGTTTTACTTGAGACATTGTGTGTTTAGGGTGCTTTTTGATTTCAGTTGCTGAGTAGCTGGTATTACTTTAACTAATGCAGGGGTCCTCAAACTTTTTAAACAGGGGGCCAGTTCACTGTCCCTCAGACCATTGGAGGGCCGGACTATAGTTGAAAACAAACAAACAAACAAAAAAACTATGAACGAATTCCTATGCACATTGCACATATCTTATTTTGAATTAAGAAAACAAAACGGGAACAAATACAGTATTTAAAATGAAGAACAACTAAAGTTAAATCAACAAACTTATCAGTATTTCAACGGGAACTATGGGCCTGCTTTTGGCTAATGAGATGGTCAATGTCTGATTCCATATTTGTCACTGCTAGTCGTAACAAGTGATGCAAGTGTGTATCAGTTAGTCCCGAGACTGAAAAGAGTCTACGAGAAGGGGAGTTGGGGAGTGCCGCGTACATTCCACACATGCGCACTGTAGCAGGACAGGCAGAGGTGGCAAAAACACCCAGAGGGCCAGATCAATGTCCTCGGTGGGCCGCAGTTTGAGGACCCCAGAACTAATGCATATATCAACTATTTACATGATATATATCTATTATTCAAAATTAC